>JABTTQ020002802.1:0-50000 GCA_016081115.2 Rehmannia glutinosa
GACAACTCTGGGGCATTCTAACCTTGCTTGTATGTTGCACGTGTAATGGTGGAGCCAAGAGACCTTTTAAGGGTGGGGCGATATACGAAAATGAGGTGAGCCAGATAGAAAATCCAACAAAAATAAGAGAAATTATAATTAATATTTTTTTTTTGAATATTTCTAAGTAACTTTTTTTTTTAAAAAAGATGGGCCAGGGCCCAGGTTGGTCCACCTCTGGATCCGCCAGTGTGCACGTGGATTGAAAACTAAACTTTTATTTAGAAACTTAATTTGAAGTAGCTTAACTTGGAGTGAGTCATCCATTTCCTAGCATCATCAAATATTTATTTTTTTGTATAATTATTCATGTTAATTTGGAAAATGTCGACCCTATTTTCTCTTATTTCTGGTCTCATCCAAATTTATACAGAAACAAAACATAACAAAGCAAAAAATAGTTGAATAATGCTTCTAGAGTAAGACCTTGGAAACTAAAATAAACATCACTTTTGGAATCAAATAGGCGTAGATCCCTTCAAGAAAAAGAACCCTCCTGTCTTTTGCATTAATGATGCAAATATCCAGGTTGGCAGATCAAATCGAAATGTAATTTTTGTCTTGTTTATGCCACTTTATCCGTGAGTATTTTAGTTTTTTGATTTTTTCCAACTAGATTCAATTTATTTGATTCATTTTCATTACCTTCCATCAGGACACTTGACCTAGTTAAGCCTCATTCATAAAGTTGAATCCATTGTTCTTTTATGAAAATTTGAGACTCCACTAGTGGATCCCGCTAAGCAAATTGTTCAATCACATGATACAAATCATTGATAAAAGGCAATTATTTTCACAAGTGTGTGCAAATAGTTTCTTAATTTATTTTTTTATAAGGAAAAAGAATATAAGTGAAAATGTCAGAATTGTTACTATATGTATATGTTAAGCAACACGAAGTTTTGTTTTGTTTCAATAATAATTTTTACAAGTTTAATAGTGACTGTTTTGTACATGTTGGATTGTCATATTAACAATTAGTGACACATGTATAATAATAACTCAAATGATTGAAAAACACAAGTAACTTGTTTGTCACAATAATGTATCATTAAATGTAATAATTCAAACACAAATCTTGTAGTTATTAGAATTTAAGTAGTCATTGTTATAATATGAAATCATTTTTCCTCAAAAAAAAAAAAAAACTGAAATCATTTTGACTTAAATCATATTATCACTTAATATCTTTATTTTTATTTTTATCTTCTTTTTTTTCCTTATAGTGATAGCTTAATTATTAGCTGCACTACTTTATGTTATAAACAGACATACAATCACAACTTAACATCTTTTAATCACAAAAAATGCCAAGACATGATTGGTGAAAGACAATGAAGAACTCAAGAAGATCTTAGTGGAAGGTGGAATAATTCAAAAATGAGAGAATAAAAAAAGGGAAAATATTGCACAATAGAGGGCCTAAAAGCTCAAGTGTCATATCAAATTAGGCTACCACTAATTGGAGTACTTTTAAAACTCCCCCCAAAGAAACTTAATTAGACCACAACTCCTATCATGAATAAAACAAAGACATGTGAATCTCTAATGGTAGTGGTATAAGAAAGTTCCATTCCATATACTTGACTTCGAAAAATTAATGCTTCTACATCAGACAAAAATGTTATTTTGAATTTTATTGAATATTTGGGTCATTCTTTGAATGTTTTGATACATTCAACTCTAAGATAATCGCAATTTGATGTAATTTAAATCATATAAAATATATTAAATTGATGATTCTAGTTGTATGCTTTGGGCTTTGTGATCAAAGGAAATAGTTAAAATACAATTTGGACCACATTCAAAATATGGCTTTGGAATCGCTATATGATTTGAGACTTGAATTGCATGTTGGTAGGGATGCCAAAATCCTCACGGGAAACCATCTTCGTTGGTACTTAAATAAATTGGGAGGAGATTTCTCGATTCGGGGATGGGAGCGGGGATGGGGATTCCCCATTTTCTGAAACTGGGGATGGGATGGGGACTGTATTTATATCTCTTGTCCCATATATCCCCGATTAGATAAAACGGGAATTTAACCGATTAGATAAAACGGGCATTTCCCATCCCCATCCCCGTTCACCGAAATATATATATATATATATGCATATATATTATTAATAATATTAATTATGTTTACATTTTTATTTTATTAAATCTTAAAATTAAACTTTAAAAATTGTGTGTTTTATATTGTAATGATTTTTTATTTTTAAGACTACAAGACTTTATATTTCGAATATTGTTGTATTTAACTCAATTTTTTAACGTATTTTATTATGTGGGGTTATTACAAGAATAGTGATTTATGATATTTTTATCTATTTCAATTATTGACTATTTTAAGTAAAAAAATTATTTTTATACTTTTTTTTATTTAAATACAAAACAGGGACACCAATTTCCCGCTGGAGCCCATTCCACGAATGATGAATGGTACATTAACTATTTTTGATATAGTTTTGTTGTGTCTTGTAAATTTATAATTTTTTATATTTTAGATAAGGATATAATTTCCTGTAAAAGTTGCTGTAAATCAAAGAATATAAAAAAGGTAGAAAGGTTCGAGAGAATAGAAGAATTGGAGAAGAAAGATGATTGATTGCTTAATTAATCGAGTATTCTCATGAGCTCAACATACTAAATTTAAATAAAAATTTGTTACAAAAATCCCA
Source organism: Rehmannia glutinosa (assembly GCA_016081115.2). Classification (NCBI taxonomy): domain Eukaryota; kingdom Viridiplantae; phylum Streptophyta; class Magnoliopsida; order Lamiales; family Orobanchaceae; genus Rehmannia; species Rehmannia glutinosa. Next base: position 2,721 of record JABTTQ020002802.1, read on the forward strand.
ACGTTCCATTTGCTAAATTATCGTAAGTAAAATCGAAAATGAAATAGTAAAACTAAAATAAAAATGTTAAATGTCAATCCATGTGTGCGGTCACCTTTAATCCAACGCTCTTCATTAAGACACTTGCCATTCACTCCTTCACTTATCCTCAATTTCCTACAACTCAACCAGTTCGGACACAGCTGCAGCTGCTTTACCAATTTCTTTTGACATAGCTACAACTGCTTTACCAATTCCTTTTTCACCATTTTTCTCAGCTATGATTTCTTCCTCCAAATCCAACCTGTTCATGACAATACCCCCCCCGCGCGCATTTTGAGAAACTTCTTCGTCAAATGTTTAACATCCTCCCAAGTAGCGTGCGACGAATCTCCAACACTCCATCGAACCAAAGCTTGCTCAACTGATGTACCACTGCGATTGACTGCACGGCAGTCGAGAATAGACATAAGAGAGATCAAAAAACTTCCTTCCGAATCAGTCAAAGGAAGATCTGGCGAAGGTACAAGGTTAGGGCTAATTTTCTTTTTCAGCAATGAAACATGAAACACATGATGAATTTTTGATCCCACTGGAAAATCTAACTTATATGCTACTTCTCCAACTTTCTCCAACTTTCTCCAGGATTGTGTATGGCCCATAGTACTTGGAACTCAGCTTCAGATTCCTCCTTAACTGGACAGAATTTTGGCGAAAAGGCTAAATTTCAGGTATATTTGCTCCCCAACTTTAAAACTTCTCTCTGTGCGGTGTTGATCAGCGTAAAATTTCATCCTTGCTTGTGCCTGAGTCAGATTCTCCTTAAGGGTATGCATCATCTGTTGTCTAGTTGAAACCAACTCCCTAGCTTCTTCATTGGTAGAGTTTAAATAGGGTCCCACTGATATATAGTAAGGGAGGAGGGTAGCCATAAAGGGCTTGAAAGGGTGTAAGCTTAAGACTGGTATGATAATTTGTATTATATCAGTGTTTAGCTAAAGTCAACCATTTGTGCCGTTTCTTTGGGTTCAAATGAGTCATGCAACGCAAGTAGTTTTCTAGGCACTGGTTAAGCCTCTCAGTCTGGCCATCAGACTGAGGATGATATGTTGAGGTAAGATCAATATTCACTTGCAAGAGCTTGAACAACTCCTTCCAAAAATTGCTGGTAAAGATCTTATCTCTGTCTGTCACAATGCTGATAGGATGCCCATGTAGCTTATAAATAGAATCTAGGAACACCTGAGCAACTTTAGAAGCAGTGAAAGGATGAGTAAAAGCCAAAAAATGAGCATATTTAGTAAATATGTCAATAACCACCAATATAACATTCTTTCCTTCAGAAGTAGGTAAACCCTTAATGAAGTCCATAGATATGTGTGTCCAAGCTTGTGAGGGAACACGTAGAGGCTGTAGAAGGCCTGGGTATGGACCATTATCAAGCTTATTCATTATGCAAACGTCAGAAGACCCCACTAGAGCAATCACATCCTCCTTGATCTTTGGCCAATAAAAAACCCTCTTAAGCCTCATATAAGTACCATTTACTCCAGAGTGACCTCCAAAAGAAGAACTGTGCATAGTAGCTAGGATCACCCTTAAATGCTTATCATTTCCCACCTACTCTGCCTTTATATCTCATCAATCCTCATTCAACATCAAAATCTTTAAATGCATTAGGATCTATGCTGTTAGCAACCAGGATTTTTGTGAAAAAAGGATCCTTGGCATAGCTATGTATTACTTGTTCCACCGAATCTGGAGAAACTGTAGTAATGGTATCTGAATCCCCTTTTCTTGATAAAGCATCAGCTACTTTATTCTCACTCCCCTTCTTGTATTGAATTTCATAGTGAAGTCCCTGCAGTTTAGTAATCCATCTCTGTTGAATAGGAATCATCACCTTTTGATCCAACAAGTATTTTAAAGCTTGTTGATCAGTCTTAATAATGAATTTATTGCCCTGCAAATAATGCTTCCACCTCTGAATAGCCATTAGCTTTGCCAAAAATTCCCTCTCATATATTGAAAGGGCTTGGTTCCTTGGGCACAACATCTTACTCATACATGCTATTGGTCTGCCCTGTTGCATTAAAAAATCTCCCACCCGTATTCCACTTGCATCAGTTTCAAGAATGAAGGGCTGGGTAAAATCTGGTAAGGCTAACACTAGAGCAGAGACCATAGCCTGCTTCAATCTCTGAAAAGCTCCCTCAGCTTCCTCATACCATTTGGAATTATCCTTCTTCAATAAATTTGTCAAGGGTTTGCTTAGCTCACCATAACCCTTGATAAATTTTCTGTAGTACCCAATCAACCCCAAAAATCCTCTCAGCTGCTTAATAGTTGAAGGTGTAGGCCATTTAACCATGCAAGAAACCTTCTCAGGGTCTGTAGCTACCCATGTTGGGAGATAAGATGTCCCAAGTACTCAATCTGTGTCTGACCAAATTGGCATTTGCTTTGTTTAGCAAATAGCTGATTCTGCTTTAATATCATCAACACAACTTCCACATGATGCAAATGATCCTCCCAACTCTTGTTGTATATAAGTATGTCATCAAAGAAAACCAAAACATATTTTCTCAAACACCTTCTAAAAATCTTGTTCATCAATGATTGAAAAGTGGCTGGAGCATTACACCAAAAGGCGTAACCAAAAACTCATAGTGCCCATTATGAGTGCTAAATGCTGTTAAGCGTCTATGCTCAGGCTTCATCAAAATTTGAAAATAGCCTGACCTCAAATCAATTTTTGAAAAGAATCTAGCCCCATAAACTTAATCCAACAACTCATCAATGACAGGAATAGGATAGTCATGTTTAACTGTTAAATCATTCAAGTACCTATAGTCCACACACAACCTCCAACTAGCATCCTTCTTTTTAACAAGAATGACAGGAGAAGAAAAAGGGCTTTTGCTATCCTGTATGATCCCAGATTTTAACATCTCATTAACAATCCTTTCAATCTCATCTTTATGCCCATGAGATGTCCTATATGGGTATTGATGTTTGGCCACACTCCCTGGTTTCGAGACAATTTGGTGCTCCACTCCCCTGTTTGGAGGTAACCCCTCAGGTTTCTTAAAAACCTCCTGATACTTTTCTAGTAAACCACCCTTCATCTCAGGGTTATCACTATAGTCCTAGTTTGCATTAGCTAACACAAACAACTCCTCAATTTGGTTTGATTCTTCCATATGCACCAACTTGTATAAGGCATGGCCTGAAATAAACTTACATTCAGTTGTGGATGTAAGTGCTTGTAGCTTAATTCTCCTCCCTTTCACTGTGACTGTAAAAGTCATGTTCTCATAGTCTAGCTCAATAGGGGTACAAGACTTCAACCAGTCACCTCCCAAAATCATATCACACCCCTCATTCTTCAGCACTCTAGGAGAATAGGTGAAAGTTTGACCCTACATGTTCCATTTAAACCCATTTGCTCTTTGAGTACTAACCATTTTTTGACCATTTGTAACCTTTACCAATAAAGGTTTTGCATTTTCCAAGCAACATCCCAGCTTATGAGCAGTTCCCTCTTGTATGAAACTTAGAGTACTTCCAGAATCAATTAGAATATGAAGCTTGTGTTCCCCAACCTCTCCATTCAGCCTCATAGTAGTGATCCCATCCTCTCCTATTATATCATTGATGGACATTTGAATTTACTCCATGCTTTCCACTGGTGTTTCAATTTCTATTTCTATTGTCTGTAGATAAGACAGCTCCTCTTCTTTTGTCATTATCATGTAATTAATCCTATTCTTGCACATGTGCCCAAATGTAGAAGCCTCATCACAATTATAACATAGGCCGTTCTCTCTCCTGTCAGCCATTTCATTAGCAGTTAAGAGTTTCATTGGAGTAGTCTGAGTAGAATTATTTAGTGGTTTGGTAGGACTGGAAATCACATTCTCCACCCTCCTTGTTGGATGGTTAAAGAGTGGTTTAGAGGGATTCTTCAGCTTCTTAGTGATAATGTGTGAATCTGTTTCCTACCAAGGTCAATAGCCTGCTGCAAAGTGTTAGGCTCAAACATGGTCAGGAAAGATTGCACCTCTTCTCTCAACCCGCTCACAAAACTTGCAATAAAATACTCTTCAATATAATCCACATTATTGATTAGCATCATACATGCCCTTAACTCTTCAAACTTCACCACATACTCAGTATATGAGCCATTTTGCTTAAGTTTGTTAAACTCAGCAATTATCTTACTCTCCTTCAACTCCTCAAACCTGGCAGACACTACCTCCAAAAATTTATTCCAGGATTGTCCACAAATTTCTGTGAATAATTTTGAAACCATGAAGCAACTTTTCCCTCAAAGTGCATTGAAGCCAAAGTAACTTTTTGTGCATCAGGTATATTAGGTATCAATTTAAAATATCCATTGCATTTTAGAATCCAACTCCTAGGATTATTTCCATCAAACCTAGAAAATCAATTATAGGCAAGGGGCTTATAGCTTGCATACCAGAATTTTCCACCTGCCACCTGTTTCTAGAAGATTGCTGAGCTCTAGAATTGTTATCATCATTAGAAAAATCAGGAGGACCTCCCAAAATAGATTCCTCATCAGTTGTTCCTTTTCCTTTACTCATATTCAACAACTGCAGTTGGATAGCTGCTAAAGTATTAGTCAAGTGATCGATCATACTTACCATTTAGTCCCATCATTTGATCATGTATTTACGAGCCCATCCCCCGTAATTTGCTCATGTAACTTAATTTATGTAGCTTCCTATTTAATGCCTATGTTTGAAGTATCTGATCTATACGTTTTTGGGCTTCTTGTAGGTCCTTCAATTGGTGTTTTCAGCCATAGCCAAGGAACGGTGGCTCTGTATACCAATTGTTGTGTCTTGTAAATTTGTAATTTTTATATTTCTGAGCCAAGGAACGGTGGCTTTGTATACGCATCTAGCCAAGAGTAAAAAACAAAAGATGACATTTTTGTATATATACAAGATAATAAAGTTTTTATATATTACATTTGTATCAAAAGAATATATTAATATTCATTAGTAAAATTCATGGAATAGAAAATATAATTTTTAAGATGAAAATATGATAAAATAAGATCCACAAAATCTCCAATTTAACTTGCTAAATTCATGGAATAATTTTTATCTAACAAAATTTTGAGGGGGGCCAAAATACTAAATAATAAAACTATAGGTACTAAAATGAAAAGAATGAAAAAGTTGGGGTGGGGGGGGGGGCAGGCCCCCCCTGAGCCACCATGTGACTCCGCCCCTTGAATGCGAAAGATATCTGCTTTAGCCACAACCAGCTCCATTTGAAGCTGTGAAACTTGGTTTTGAAGGTGCGATATGGCGCCCACGCACCCGTACACCGGGTCTTTCGCTCGAGCAATCGCCTCGTATACTAAACTACTCACTGCGTCTGCTCTTTGATGCAGTGGGAGTTCCTGTATAACATATGTTCTGAAACATTGTTAGAAATTAAAGATTTCCTACATTAGTCATTTTGAATTTTTTGTATACCATTATGAGATTTGTAGATCTTTTTCTTTGTACATTTATTGGAAAAAGCAAATATATTTAATGCACTATGTCGTGTATTCGACATGTTGAATTGAGTGTCATATGAGTTCAACAATTGTAGTTAGCAAGTATTTCGTGGATTTTAACTTGGCCGTTGAATTAAGGCATAGTTACGAAAACTACCCTGAGATTCGGAGTAATTACGAAAAAAATGAAATCGGAGAAGTTCTTCAAAATTACAAAAAAATTAAAATCCTTTTAGGTTTTATTATGTCTTAAATATAATGGGATTACTGTAATATTTTACAAATATATAATGATTGGTACATAAATAAAATGTAATATAGAATCAGACTTCAAAGAAATTTTTGTAATTTTCATATACCTCTTATTTTATTGTTGTTGTTATTCGCTCAAACCTAGGGTACTTTTCGTAATTATCCCTTTAATTAATTAAGGGCTACTTTGGTGGTTTATAGGGTCTATTAATACGAGACAACCAACTAAGATCCTCACATGCATGATTTGTGTAATTAGACTTTTGTAGGTTGTGACTAATTAAATTTTATTATTAATGTTCACACATTGGTTAAAAAAGTTTAAAAAATTTGGCTTTTGGCCTTTGAATTGTAGTTGAGGTTTTATACAACTCAGATGGCATGAATTAAGGTCCAAAGGATTAGTACCTACAACACCCCATTCCTCCCCAACCCACCCAAAATAAATAAATAAAAATAACATTTTGACTTTTTACGATAAAGTTTGATATTTGAGTCAAGAAAAAAATTCAAAGGGGGTGATACACTAAAAATATAGTGGATCGGGTAAAAATTAAAAGAAAATTATATAAATAATAATTAAAATATATTTGTTTAAGAGAACTTCTAGTGTATTTTTTTTTAAAAAAAATGGGGGCGGGTTGGTACCAAGGTTATATACGCGCTTTAATATTGCACAAAATTGAAGTGGATTATTCTTTTATATATGAAAATCCCCATTAATTCAACCTATATATAAAAATTATATTTGAATGCAAGTAAATTTATAATAGTCATTAGAAAAATAGTATAGTTTCTGTTTTCGGAAAATGGCTAAGAGAATAAGTGTATGGCTAAGTCGAGGCCTGAATTTATATTTAGTCTCCGCAAGACGAAATATGCCCCGTATACCGAGTGCTTACGGTTTCGGCGTTCGTCTCTAAGATACACCGATTTTTATTGTTCCGGTTAGCAGTACTAGCAAAATCGAAACTACAGCGAACAACAAGAGTTTCTGACTTTCAAGTTAAGAAGGAGGAAAATGAGTCAATATGCAGAATGCAATGACCGATTTTTAGTCACTGATTATTTTCGTGTTTGCTATCAATCTGCAGGTGTCGAATAATATAGGCCTCAGGTGCCTCGTATGGAAAGATCACGTCTTTTGGCTCGAAAAGACACATTTTGCACTGAACAAATGCATCTGTTCATCGACGCACGACCTTGCGCCTGCCCGTGCGTGGATGCGAAGCAAAATGGCAAAGGTACGGCCTAACGCACGGGCCGTGCGTGGATGCGAATAGGTTTTCTTGACACACGATCCGATGCACGGGCCGTGCATCCGCCCGTGCTCGGGTGCGGACCTCTTTCCCATTTGTATTCAAAAAATTAATTAATCAATTATTTGAAAGGTTTTTGGTCCAAAAAGAATAAGGGCCTTGAAGCCCAAGCCCAAGCCGGGTTGGCCTGTGGGCGGCGGCGGCGCGCGTGTGTGCTTTGAACCAAACCCACAAGCATGTAGGTCCCCACCCCTTTAAAAATTTGGGTGCCCCCAAGGGCCCAAACCCATAAGTCCAACTTGGGATATATTAAGGAGTCGATTTTTTTAGCCTTTTTGGCCAATTGAAAATCTTTTTTAGCCATCTTTTTCAAACACATTTTTTTAGCCATTTTGGGGTACGAAATGACATAATTGCCCTTTAGTAGTTTAAGCCCCCCATTTTCGTCACAACAAATCCAAACATATCAAACACTCGAAACCAACACAGTAAACCCCAAAAGGCCCTATCGATTAGTATTACACAAAAGAAATCAATTATAGACACTAATACAATTAATTGCCCTTTAGTAGTTTAAGCCCCCCATTTTCGTCACAACAAATCCAAACATATCAAACACCCGAAACCAACACAGCAAACCCCAAGAAAGACGAGCGACTTGGACAATAAAGACCAAATCGATGATCAAATCTTGTTTTTTTGTTGATTTGTTTAGTCTATAGTTGTTTTAGGTTATGATTGTTAGGATTATTTGTAGTTTTTGTAGAAATTCTAGGGTTTTATGGTGGATTTTGTGTTGGTGGGGAGCTTGGGATGTTGTTAATGGCGGAAAGTGAGAGAGAGGAAGAAGACGATGGCTGGCGAGTTACATGTGTAACTCGATTTCGAGTTATTGTATCTCGATATCGAGTAATGTGAAGAAATGTGAAGATAATGATATAATACGTATATCGAGTTAAATGTAACACAATAATTGGGATATCCAGTTACATAACTTCGATATCGAGTTACTCTAACTCGATATCGAGTAATGTGAAGAAATGTGAAGATAACTCAATAACTGGGATATCCAGTTATATAACTCGATATCAAGTTACTGCTCAATCTTCTCTCACTTATTATAACCAGTTATTTTGTTTTTCTCCAAAAAACTTTGAATTCACACAACTTTTTCGTTTTAAATTCGTTTTGCATGTATAATATATCAAATTATTCCTCTTTTTGATATCTATAATTCAGCATCCATATTGCATATTTAGAAACGAAAAATACATGTTCGATTTTTTAAAAAAGTTTGAAAGAAAGAGTAAGAAGATACATAGAGATAAGTGAAAGAGAGATAAATAATCCAAAATCAAACAAATATGCTAGAAGGGTATGAATGTTATTTTACACCCCAAAATGGCTAAAAAAGATGTGTCTACAAAAGATGGCTATTTTTCATCTTTACATTTTGTAAATGGTTATTTTGTAATATTACCACTATATTACGTGTGCAAATTTTGCCTCCTTTTCCTATGTGGGATGGAGCATTTCTCCTTCCCCACATTTTCCATTTTCCATACCATTTATTTGTATTAAGTGGCTAATTTCTAGCATTAATTTCTCATTCACCCGAAATTGGTTTTGAGAAATTTCAAATGCTATTCTCATCTACTCTCTTAGTAGAATTTTTACAAATAATTTAATTCCATTTTTCACTAATAGAAACCACTTAATTATTTGGTCAAAATCGGGTCAACACCCATTATCTAAAGACCAAATTCCAACATAGTCTATAACAACATTTAAATAAATACTAACTCCGCCTTTATTTAAATGTACGTAAATCGATCAAATATTTTATTTTAGGACTAACTGAAAATGTTGTGACGAGCAATATTAGAAAGAAAGATATGTAGTTATACATACCTGCAACATTTTGCTAACATTGCTAGCACCAAAAACCTTGTGAACAACGGCAAACTTGTGAGGGTCGTCGGCCGGGAAGTATAGTGCAAATACGCAGTCTTTGGCGCAGCGCCGTCGAAGTAGCTTGCATGAAGCATAAGGAGAACTCCGAACCATGGTTGTTTTTTCTTATCCTAATTAAAACGAAGAAAATTTGAGAAGAAAAATGGTTAGAAAGCTAGAGAAAAATATGTGGGTATAGAAAATAAGGTGTGGGGAGAATGAGAATTGCTAGAGTGGCTATTTATAATGGCTTATAAGTTTGTGAACAAAGAGATCTACGAGTTTAATGTATTAAAATAAGAAGGTGAATAAAGTATTGCAACTTTGGAAGGGATTAATTTAATTATATTATCTCAAATCATGAGATTGGAACATTTAATTTAACCATCATTTTTAGTTTGAAGGGAAAGGGAGCATGTGGATCAAAGTTATATTGTGAATAAAAAATAGTTATTACTTAAAGCTGGCATAGCTCAACTAGTAAAGGCCTTGGGTGACGTAATGTCTGCTTGCTGGCACCCACAATGTGGTTGTTCGAATCCCTCTGGTAACAATTTACAGGGTGGAAGAGAACTTCTTGTGTGGTGACTCAGTCTTCGGCAGCTCAAGGACCTTGACTAGTTGAGGCATAACCCGCGCTTCACATCCTCCACGAAGCTCTAGTGCAAGGGCAGTAAAGGCCCTCCGGGATGGCGTTCATCATTTACTTAAAATTCTATGTTCACATTCGAGAAAGATCGTCACTGTTGGGATATTAATTTTTAGATTTTGATGAATGCCATGTAAAACTTAGAATAGGAAGTTGGCACCCCATTTTTGTTGTAAAATTGCATTGTAATAGATAGGGGGTCGAGCCGAAAGTTAAGTCGGCCTATGCGAATAATATGCAAGAAGTCAACGGAGACTAGAAGGAAGGCTCCGCCGTGAGGCGGTGAGTGTGGCAAAGAAGAGAAGACAGAACTCGATCAAGGTGCATCCGAGATGCAAATCGAGTGAAGTGTCGGTCAAGTCAACTCAAGATAGCCAAGTCTCAAGTTGAAGTGACGGATGAGTCATCCAATGATTGGAAGTCGACTCAAGTCATTTGGGAAGTCAAGGAAATGCAATCAAGTCGAGACAATTGAAAGAGATCCGTTGCACGTAAGTCAAGAGAATTACTTAAACAAGTAATACTTCCATACTACCTTTCTTAAAGTGCTCGATCGAAGCGTGCAAAAGGAATGAACCAATGGGAAGCTCGCACTTGTGTCGAACTCTAAAAAGTCAAGACTCATTCATACGAGGAAATGTCAATTCCAAGGATCGCAACAAGACAAGCCAACGACCACAAGTGTCTTTTGAAAATTAACCTATCTCTTCAACGGGCAAATTTTCAAAAAAGAACACTATAAAAGGCCGAGGAATTTATTTGAGAAAAGGTGAAGAACTTTGGTTACCTGGAACTTTCAAGCTATTATTCAAACTATAACCTACTCAAGTCATTCAAGTTCAATCCTCAAGCCTACATTACGAAGGAAATCAATCCAACACTCACCTGTGAAGGAAAGACGACTTCAATCAGTTGAAGAGGAAACATTTGAAGAATCAAGGGGTCTACATTCCACGGAGGATTGTAGAAAGGTTCAAGGTCGAACCAGTCTCAAGTTTTTGGAGGGTCAAGCCGTGATCAAATCCAAGAAGCTTGAGCAAGTGGGTTGTAGTAGCAAGGCAACTGCCCTGTGAAGAAGCTGAGTCGTACGAGAAGCCAGCTGTGTGACCAAGGCATCTCCAGACTGAGTCCCAAAGGATCAAGTCAGCTGTGTGATCAAGACTTGCATCTGGACTGATAACCACTTTGTATATTGATCAATACTTAGTGGATTCCTCCAGGAGTTGGAGAAGAGAGGAGTAGAAGAATTACCCCATCTTCGAACCTCTATAAAAATCTATTGTGTCATTTACATTTCAAAGACTTTAAATTTCGCACATTATTTCAATATCTGCTGATAAATTTGCTATCCAATTGATAATCAACAAAGTGCTAAAACCAAGTATTAAAACAAACTTAAACCAAATTCAAGGGTGTTAAGTCTTCCGCTGAAAACATATCACAGTCGAGTTAAGTCTTTAGTCAAAACAGCTGAGTTATTCTATCAACACTCACTCAAGATCGTGCTGAGTGACTAACTCTGGCGATTAACTAACTTAGCTGTCCATCAAGGACTCAGCTGTGAAGTATTAACTCTGAACGTTTTAAAAGGACTAAATCGAAAAGTTGGTAAGGTTTATTCAACCCCCCCTTCTAAACATTACACTCACACCCCTTGGGACCTACAGTCACGGTCGTTTGATGACTTGATTCCTTGTCTTTTATTTTTTTAAATAACAAAAAAAAAAGGAAATGAAAATAGAGTTGCTTCCCTTTAGGTATACTCTGTCTTTTTGACCACACTCACACCCGTAAGGATCCTTATACCTTTAATTGAAAAACTAAAAATGAAGAGAATGTCTCTCGTAAGATCTTCTTACGGATCTGTATATGTGAGTAAAGATGTTAAATGGGTCGTATCCATAAGGCCGACCCATTTAAATCGGAAAAAAAGGACTAGGGTCTATTTATTTTGGCCCATTTAAATTATGACTTTTTTTTGGTCCGGGTCGTTTAGCCCAAAGCCCACCATTTTTCTTAAATATATATAATGTAATTAAATATTTTATATCTATTTTTATTATCTGTTACTAGTAAATATTTTTCAAATTCATGTGATGATTTTAGTTTATATGACGTAATTATTTCATTATTTGTTTTTAATGCACTTTTAATTATTTGTTTAATTTACCGATTTTAACTCTACAACTCATTTATAATAATTTTATAATTCTTTTTTATGATTTGATTTCAATAATATGCGTAAAGATAAACTTCATACTGATATTTTTTTTATTGTTTTATATATTTTAGATGAAGAAGAATTGAATGACAATATGTTGTCCAGAAAAAGGTCAAAGGTGATGAAAATGACTCTTGATTAATAGTTACCTGATTGTGTACTTGCGTCATATTTGTATGATTTAATTTGTGAAGTTTAAAGCTTGAGTGTTTGACTTTGAGATTTTGTCTATGTAATAATGCAAGTACAAAATATGTGGTTATTAATGTTGTATATTTAGTTTGATTGTTAGTATTATGCATGTTTTACTTTAAAATTTTAGATTCAAATATAAAAATTTTGTTTTTTGGGGTTGTAGTGCAATAGTGGCCCATTTAGCCCAAAGAGGGTTAGGTTTATGCCCACAATATTGTTGGCCCATTAGGTAGTGACCCGATTAAGTCGCAATATTGTTGGCTCGTTAGAAAGGGTCGAGGAAACGCTAGGGTTAACCCGTCAACATCTCTATTCGTGAGACGGATGGGGTCGATCAGGTCAACAGGGAATCCACGGGTCAACAAAAAATTAACGGACTGTCAAAATTAGTTCTGTAATACATTTTGAGAAAAAAGTAATACTTTTAAAATAAGTAATACTTTTGAATAAAAAAAGTAATACTTTAATTTGAAACATGTAATACTTTCGAGAAAGTATTTTATTAAATATGGTGCTGAAGATGATGGAAATAGGCAGTGACTCCACATTGTGCCTGGCGGCGAGAGAATTGACATGATTTTAAGGAATGAGTGATTATTTTTTTATTCAACGTGTAATACTTTTCAGTTCAACGTGTGTGTAATAATTTTCACTTAAATGTGTAATACTTTTTCACATAACATTGTAATACTTTGATAAAATATTTTATTAAATATGGTGCTGAAGATGATGGAAATGGGCGTGACTCCACATATGGTGGTGGCTACGAGAGAATCGACATGATTATAAGGAATGCGTGATATAATAACGTGTAATACTTTTCAGTTCAACGTGTGTGTAATATTTTTCACTTAAATGTGTAATATTTTTCACCTAACATTGTAATACTTTTAAATTCAACGGGCAACATCGTCGTATGCTCCACTTCCGTTGCCCTGGTTTATATCCGTAAGACTTCTTAGCCGATTTGTCACCCAACCTACTTAAATAACCTAAAAGCTTGACCCCTTCTCTGTGGAGAATGACCCCTTTATGGCACGGTTTAGTCAATTATTCTCAGATTCGAGATAAGACTCGGACTAGCCAAGTTTTTTTTTACTTTTAGTGGGACATCGGTCTAAGAGCTTTAGCAATCCTTATTCGTAGGTAAGAAGTGAAGTTATTTAAGTTATCTTTTGCTTTAAATTTAAAGAACATACACTTTTAAGTTCTCCAAAATATGTAATATCTTTTTCACTTAAATGTGTAATACTTTTGCACTTAAAATTGTAATACTTTTAGTTTAACATATAATACTATTTAGTTTGAAAAATGACACATTTTCACTTAAACATGTAATACTTTTCACTTAAAATTGTAATATTAATTTAGTTCAACATGTAATACTTTTCAATTAATCATGGAATACTTTTTACTTAAATGTGTAATACATTTTATCAAAAACATATTAAAAATATCTTTACTTCAATAACATATTACGCAAAATTAAAAAATACAGGTTCTCGTTGTACATCCACCACGAATTTTGAATATGAATATGACAGGCTTGTAAATTTTAATTCCACAATTTTGTAAATTTTGTAAATTTTAATTCCACAATTTTGATTCATTAAACATAATCAAAATATTACCACGAGCCTAGTAGCTGAAGTGCTATTATTCATTTTTTACAATGGCATTATCAGAGTTCAAATTCGTCATATACCTAAATGAAAATATAATCAAAATATTGTTGTTATAAGTATTAGTCCAAGTGGCTACGAAATCTAGAGGGGGGTGAATAGATTTTCCCGATTTTCTGATTGATGCCCTCTTTTTTGAATATGAAGATGGTGAAGAGATAGAAGTGCAGAAAATAAATCAACACACAATGATTTATAGAGCTTCAACCCACCTAGGGCCTACGTGCTCTACCACCTGGTATGCCCGAGTGGATTTCGAAAAGGAAAAAGTTTATTAATAGATACCAAACTATTACAATATTTACCTTGAAGAGTACCACACTCTTCTTACAACACCACCTATGAAGATCACCATAATCTTCCAACTCTAAGAGCACCAAACTCTTCTTTACCTCGAAGAGCACCGAACTCTTCCAATACTTCAAAGAGGACAAACTCTTCAACACGAAAAGCACCAAGCTTTTCAATCAACAACCACTCATCAACCAAATTTGCTCTTGCCAAAAGAACACTAACAAGGATTTTTTTATTTCGGATGATGTTAGTAATACAATCTAGATTACACTTTGAAAGAAATATTACAACTCAAAAGTGCAAGTGTAATTAAGAAGGAAGCCTAATAATTAAGATGTGCAAGTGCAAAGCTTAGGCTAAATAGAACAAGAATGTTGACAATGAAGAAAAAGAGAATTTGCTGATTTTTCTTGTTGTGTTGTATGCTTGTGTTGTGTCTTTGATCCTTCAAGCTTTCAAGCATTTATAGGAGAGATCCTTGATTTGAATACTAACATATACTCCTCCTAGAAGAGTGAAATATGTAAAAGAAGTGCCAAATAATCTAAGAAAATAGTTGTTAGAATCAAAACCACAATTTCATGAAAGGTTGTCAGCTGCAACGAATAGTTTCTGCTGATAAAACCTTACGGCTACCGGTCGCCCTCTAACAAAAAATGACGTTTGAAATATTTAAACACGGGCTGCCCTGGGGGTCGGACCGATCGACTGGGAAGGGTGACCGGTTGACTAGGGAGTTCTACCGGTCCCCTCATGTTCTACCGGTCCCCCTTGAGTCAGAGAGAGACAAAAGAAAAAAGAACACCCTAAGCATCGGTTGACCATGAGGTCAACTGGTCGACCACACCGGTCGCCCTCCCCCTGTTTCTTCTCTATTTTGGTTCTGTTTCGAAATACAACTTTTAGGTACGGGTTGCCTTATAGGGCGACAGGTAGACCTCAACACTGAGAAGTTGTCCGAATTTTGTCAAAAATAAAGTTCAAGAAATACTTCAAAAAATAAGTAAAAATCATTTAAATTATTTTGAAGTATTTGGACCACATTTGGGGACAATGTTTTGGTATAAAACTCAATTATATGAAATCATCATAATTACGATAAAAATATTTGTCTAACAAACTCCCCCTTTTTGATGATTACAAACCAAAATAATTTCAAAAGAGCGAATTTTAAAACGAAATACGTTTTTAAGGTCAAAATAAACTATCCGTTTTAAGCGATACTTTTCATGATAAAAACATAAGGATAGGAGCAAAGATTTTTCAAAACATTTTATATAAGTTCCCACTATCAACATGCTAATAAAAAAAAGCATAGAAGTAATCAACTAAAAGCTAAAACCTCAGCTTTTGCAAATATGACTTGTAGTTCAAGAGCTTTAAAACTCCTCCTGTCAAAGATAAGTCATTAGTCATAAGTAATAGTCCATTGTGCAAAGTGAAGTCTAAAATCCATCACAACTTATAACTTTTTTCAGAATAACTTATTTTCTAGCTCAATTGCTTATGAGCTCATTCCATTTTTCTACCCATTTAGAATAATCAAAAAGACTATTAGCATGATAAAAAAATCATAAATAGACATCAAAGTGCACATTTAATCAAATCAATATCATGCCATTCAATGGAAAGCTTAGATTTCCAAAATATAAGAGCAATCAATAGGAGAAAGTATATAGAAGCTCATTTGATGGATAAAACATGATCTCCATAAAGATATATAAGTCAATGATAATCAAGAGAGTCATGCACAAGATGAAATTTTCATTGAGGCATTTTATTAAACACTTGGCATTCATAGGATATAATCAAAGTTGTTTATGACATTGGTATATTTAATCATGCCCAAAAAAAATCAACACGTTCTACAATCATATATCATCATAATACACAATCCTCAACATATTAATACAAGAATTTTAAAAATTCATCAAGTTCCAACAAAGTTCTCAAGGGTTCAACCCAATTGAAATTAAAGAGGAAATAAAACTTACCAATGATTGTGAAAGATGAATAATATGAAATAGATATACATAATAAAAGCCCAATATAGTAGAAATTGTAAGAGAAAATTATTTTGAGTGATTAGTGTGTGAATTAGGCGAAGGGGTGTGAAAATATGAAAATAGACAAAAAGACGGACATAATCAATATATGTCCAGAAATAATTTAGTGCGACCGATCGACTGATACCTGTTCTATAGTCAAGTTTCTGTCTGAATTTGAAGTTAAAAATGCAATTTTTCACCCCTAAGTTTTAAAAACGCAAAAAATGCAATCATAAACCACATTTGATATGCATTATGCCTAAACGAGCTCGAATTGAAGTAAAACACTTGACGACTAAAGGTTTTGTAAAAATATCCGTGAGTTGATCTTGAGATGGAACAAAGCACATCTCAATTTTTCGTTTAGAAACACAGCCCCTTAGAAAATAGTGTCAAACCTCAATATGTTTAGTTCGGTTATGATAAATCGGACTTTGAGCAATGTTTATAGCGGACGTATTGTCACAAAAAATAGGAACATTTATGAAAGAATATTTATAATCCACTAGAGTTTGTTTCATCCAAAGAAGTTGAGTACAACAAAAAGCCGCAAAAATGTATTCGGCTTCGGCCGTTGACAATGATACATATATTTTGTTTCTTTGAAAACCAAGATACTAGGCAATCGTAGGGATGGCAGTGGGGCGGGGAATCCCCATTCCCCGTGGGGATCCGCCCCAAACGGGGCGGGGATTCCCCGAAATTTTCCCCCGTGGGGGCGGGGGTGGGGAGAAAGTGCTCCCCGTTGGCGGGGACGGGGATCGTATTCCCCGCCCCGTTCCCCGCAGGGACCCGAAATATAGATATATGACATAAATACCCTTATTATTATAAAATATTACAAATATGTCAAATTACATATAGTAAATAGCAAAACCTTGATCGGGTGTCTTCTCTTTGACTCAAAACTCGCCCCCCGCCGATGTACTATGTTTTCTTTCATTTCGTCCATCTGGAATATGCCCATCTCTTTAATTGATTAGCTGTCGTCCAGGTCTCCAACATTTGAAGAAATTATAGGTAGGCCTTTTCTATAAATATGGTATTATAGATGCCCAGATTCTATGTATTATATAGAATTTTGTTTAGAATCTCTAAAATAAGTGAGACAGTATATTGTAGGAGTTTTTCATATAGTTTCTGAGTTTTTTTTTTTAGGAAAACATATAGTTTTCGAGTTTTGATTAGTTGGAATGGCTATATGCAAATCCAACTTTTTTTTTTTTTTTTTGAGAAGCGCAAATCACTTATTTTGGAACTATTAATTATATGCAAGAAATATCATTGATGGCCTGTAATTAGTAAAATATTTTTTCTCGTATAAAATTTAATTATAGATACCCAAATGTTTGTTGTATGTTGATGTTGATTTCATTTTTTTTTATATATATTAATGCTTTGTTAGTTTTTTCTCTTTATAATTTGCATGTTTTTTCAATACTTATAATTTGAAAAATTTTTTTTTCTTTAAAAAAATGTCAAAGCGGGTGGGATCGTGGGGGGATCTCCGGGGGGGAGGGTTTTCTCCCGTTACTCTCACGGGGATGGGGACGGGGATTCCCCACGATCGCGGGGACGGGGATGGGGATTGCTCCCCCCCCCGCCCCCCCATTGACATCCCTAGGCAATCGCCTAAAAATTGACATGATCTGGAAGTACTTTTACGATCATAAATATTTTCTGCATAATCCAAATCACTATATCCTTTTAAATAAAATTTACATTCTTTAGACAAAACAAACCATAAGAAGTAGTGTCTTTCAAATATCAAAAAATTCTTTTGACGACACTTAAATGAGATTCTTTGAGATTACTTTGAAATCAAGCACATAGGGATACATCATGAAGAATATCGAGTCTACTTGGGGTTAAATAAAGTAAATTGTCAATCACACCTCAATATTTTGATTCATCAATCGACTTGTCTTTCTCATCTTTGTCAAGCTTGATATTTGTTGTCATAGGAGTAGCAACAATTCTTCCTTCTTTAATTTCGAACTTCTTTAGAAGATCTTTGGTGTTTTGGATTGAGATATATAAATACCTTCTTGGCATTACTTTATTTGAACTCCAAGGAAGAGATTAAGTTCTCCCATCATACTCATCTCAAATTCACCTTGCATAAGTTTAGAAAATTTCTTGCATAGAGATTCATTAGTAGCACCAAAAATTATATCATCAACATAAATTTGTATTAATAAGCAATCTTACCATTTTTCAAAAACAAAAAGAGTAGTACCAACTTTACCTCTTAAAAACCATTTTGCAAAAGAAAAGAACTAAGTATATCATATCAAACAGGGGTGCTTGTTTTAAACCATATAAGGTGTTTTTAAGTTTATAAAGATCATTTAGCCTAGAAAAATTTTCAAACCCTAGAGGTTGTTTGACATAGACTTCTTCTTGAATAAAACCATTTAGAAACGCGGATTTAACATCCATTTGGTAAAGTTTGAAATTATTAAAGCAAGGGCAGGCAAGTAATGTACGAATAGCTTCTAAATATGCTGCAGGTGCAAAAGTTTCATCATAATCAATACCTTCTTCTTGACAATACCCTTGAGCTACTATCCTTGCTTTATTTCGAACAATGTTGCCTTGATCATCGAGTTTGTTTCGAAACACCCATTTTGTTCCAATAATTGTTTGTGATGGAGGACAAGATACCAATTCCCAAATATCATTTCTTTCAAATTGATTCAACTCCTCTTGCATCTCAAGAAACCAATCTTCATCTTCAATGGACTTCTTTGCATTTTTAGGCTCTTTTTGATATATAAGAGCTTTTTTGGCAAATTTCCTTCTAGGCATTACTTTGTGTAGATGATCCCTAATTATAAGATATTTTGGATGATCTCCTTTGAATTTCAATGCCACGGGAAGATCTGAATTATCACCATTATCCTCTTGTTCAACATTAGAAGTTGAAACTTGATCATTTGATGTGGAAGGTTGATCACTTTGAGCATCATTTGGAACAATTGGTCCAACTTCATCTTCTTCATCACTATCGTCATTTGGGATTCTTGTAACTCCGGAGGCTTCATTGAATTTAACGTAAATAGCTTCCTTGACCACCATGCTAGTTTTGTTATAAACCCGATATGCCTTACTCTTAGTCAAGTACCCCATAAATATCCCTTCATCGACCTTAGGATCAAGTTTGTCTAATTGATCATTGGTGTTTAAAATAAAACACTTGCAACGAAATATTTTGAAACAACTAATATGTGGTGTTCTATATTTTCAAAGCTCATAAGGTGTTTTATTCAAGTTGGGACGAAGATATAACCGGTTTATGACATAACAAGCAGTGTTGACGGCTTTGGCCCAAAAATAAAGCATAGACTGACACATTTCTTGAAGAGTCCGATTTTTCCTCTCGGTAACACCATTTTGTTGAGGAGTTCTTGGAGCCGAAAAGTTATGTCCATACCCCTTAGTTTCACACAATATTCTAAAATCACCATCAAATTCACCTCTTCGGTCACTCCTTATAGATTTAATTGTATCTTCTTTTTCATTATCTATAAGTCTACTCAAGCGGCATCACTTTTATTAGCAAGAAAAATAGCCCAAGTATATCTAGAGAAGTCACCTAATATAACAAAGGTGTAATGTTTTCCACTTAGACTTTCGGTGCCAATATCCCAATACAAATCAAGATGAAATAGTTGTAGAGGCTTGGTTTTCATTTTTGGGCTTAAAACTACTTTTAACTAATTTTTTTTTACAAGTGTCACATAAGATAAGATTTTCAAAATTTAATTTGGTTAGTCCTTTGACATGTTGGTTTTTGTAAATATTTTTTAAATTTTTGTATCCAATATGTTCAAGTCGCATATTCCATAAACTAGTTAAATCATTATTGGCGACAATACAAGAAACATTTTGACTAACCAAATCACTTGTACAAATTTTATAAAGATTGCATTTTCTACTAGCTTCACAAATAATTTTACCATCTTTAAGAATAAGGCATTTTTCTTCATTAAAAACAACACATAATTAGAATCACGAAGTTGACTTACACTTATCAAATTGAACTTAAGCCCTTCTACTAATAAAACATTACAAAAAGAGAAAGAAGAATTACAATTGTCTCCATTGCCAAGAATTTTTCTTTGCCATTCCCGAACATGACCATTCCTTCTTCTTGGAGCTTGATGTTGGTAAAAAGTTCTTCTTTTATGGTCATGTGTCGTGAACATCCGCTGTCCACGAGCCATTTGTGTAGGTCTCAAGGGGTGTGAGTAAGGTTTAGAAGGAGGGGGTTGAATAAACCTTGCCAACTTTTCGATTTTAGTCCTTTTAAAAATATTACAGAGTTAACTCAAACAACTATGTCCTTGAAGGACAACTAAATTGGTTATTCAACAGAGTTAGCCACTCAACAGACTCGATAGAGCTGTTGATAGAATAACTCAGCTGTTTAACTTGAACTTTAACTTGGTTGTGTTGGTTTTATCAGTGGAAGACTTAACACCCTTTGAATTGATTTAAACTTGTTTTAACACTTGATTTTGGCACTTGGTTATTAATCAGTTGGAGAGCAAATGTGAGATTTAACAGCATATATGATGTATGTATGGAGAAATGTAAATGTACTGAAAAATAAATGACAAAGTTAATTTTTATAGAGGTTCTAAGATGGGGTAATTCTTCTAATCCTATCTTCTCCAACTCCTGGAGGAATCCACTATGTAAAAGATCAGTTTACAAAGTGGTCAACAGTCTAGAGACAACCTTGGTCACACAGTTGGCTTCTCTTCCGACTCAACTTCTTCATAGGGCAGCTGCCTTGCTACTTCAGCTCATTTTCTCAAGCTCTTGGATTGGATCATGAAGCCCTCCAATAACTTGATACTGGTTCGATCTTGAACCTTTCTACAATCCTCCTTGGAAAGTAGACGCCTTTTGATTCTTCAAAAGTTTCCTCTTCAATGATTTGAAGTTGTCTTTCTTTCGCAGACTTGTGTTGGATCGATTTCCTTTGAGTTTCAGGCTTGAGGATTTTCTTGAATATTCTTGAGAGTATTTGCAGGTTAATAGCTTGAATAATGCTTGATTTCTCAGGTGTGCAATGTTACTTGTTCTCAATGAATTTCCTCAGCCTTTTATAATGAACTTTTGAAATCTTAAGAGAGATAAGCTCATTTCAAAAGTCACTTAAAATTGACTTGTCTTTTCTTGGTCCTCAATCTTGAGATGTAGACAATTCCTTGTATTAAATGAATTTGCATCTTTTCAGTTTCTGACACGAGGTGTAGTGCTTCCCATTAGTTTATTCCTTTTGCACGCTTCTGGGATGAGCACTTTAAGACCTGGTAGCATGGAGGTATTACTATATTAAGTAAAGTTCTTGACTTCTGTGCAACGGATTCATCTCAGTTAACTCCTCTTGGATGCTGCCTTTTTCCCCAGGTGACTTGAGTCTGCTCCAATCATTGGATGACTCATCTGTCACTTTAACTTGAGACTTGGCTTCTTGAGTTAACTTGACTGACTCTTCACACAGCTGTTCCACAGCTAATACGCCTTCAGTCAAGTTCTTGACTTATCTTATTTGCCATACTCAGCTATCTCATTAGCGGAGTCTTCACTTCAGTCTTTAGTTGACTTCTTGTATTTCCAGGCGTAGCTGACTTGACTCAGCTTTTCAAGCCCTATCTATTATAATGTAAATTACAAGGAAAATAGAGTGTCAACTTCCTAGTTTAAGTTTTACAAGACATCCATCAAAATCTATAAAATAAATTCCCAATAATTTCCCCCTTTTTGATGATGCCAAAACTTAAAGACATAAAACAACATATAAACAGCAAAGATACATAGAGACAATGCAGTAACAAAGAATGTATGCGTGAAATAGATCGTTTTATTGATCATAGCATTCTTGTCCTTTACATAGCTGTTTACATTTGGTATCAGAGCATTCTATATCAAAGCAAAATACATACATCTATGCTAAGATACTAGAATAAATACAAAGTGAAAAACTACAGAAAGATTCACTAAGTATACAGATGACTTACACGAATGTATTTACATAAGTAATATACATGAAGGGGTTAGCAGCAATACTTCAACGCCTTTTTCGCCTCTTCTTTTTCTTCTTCTCTGTCAAAGTCATCAACTCTCTTTCCTTTTTCTTTCTTCTTTTTTTTTCTTCTTCTCATAGGCTCTTTTCGCAGCATCATCCTTTCGCTTCCTCTCGAGCCATAGTTGAGTTTGTCTTTCATTTTCCTCTTCTAGTCTTTTCACGGCCTCTGCATTCTTCCTTGCCACTTCCAGATTTGCCACTTAATCATACCCAGCCCAGTAGATTCTCCCCTTCTTTCCGGGATCTACATATTTAAATATTCTTAGGTCTTGGATGAGATCGAGAACCTCTTCCTCCACCACTTCTTCCTCCTCCTCTGGGTGTGTACTGCACGGGAGTCTTCTTCTTACTAGCTGAATGGCTGCTCGAAGTCTGCTGTTTTTCAGCTTCTTCGCACAACGTAAGACCTTTCTCCCAGTACAGATCACAGGCTTGAGCTAGTGACATCCCTAGGAAATAGCCTTCGGATTCGAGCGTCTTGAATTCTTCAACTAATCTTGGCTCGGATCCATTGTCAGGAATAGCATATTGATCTTTTTCTCATTTAGGAATGCCACCATATTGTTTCATCACTTCTTCGATGCGGGCATCCGTCTTCTTGTCGAACTCCATCATCTCTGCTTCGATGATTCTCCTTTTCTCCGACATTGGCACAACAGAGTGCCCAATGGGTAGGGTTACGGGGAGTTTGCTCAAGATGGAGGCTGTAACTTGACCTTGATGAGGGGTTTCAGCAATCATTAACGTCAAATCCTTTGAACGTTCCCCCTCAGCTGCTTTTCCCTTCTTTTCAGCTGCCACCTTCTCAGCTGCAAATTCTTTCAACTTTTCTTCTTTAAAACTCCTTAGGGACTCCTCTTCCCCCTTTTTGCCATCATCAAAGGAAAGAGGGACCCCAGGGAACATGCCTGCGAGCATAAAGTCGAGTTTGCTGAGAGCGGAATTCTGTTTGGAGTCTGTTGTTGCATAAGCTATTCAAAATTCTAAGCGAGTGGCTTTGGACTCTGTTACCACCAACTTCATTTCATCCATGAGGAGGCTGAATTTGTCATTCATAGAGTTCTCAAGGCGCATAATTTCTTTTCTCTGGAATTCTTGCAATAGCTCCATTTCTGTTTTGTGAGACTCGTGTAACCTTTCGATGTACGCCTGCATCCTTTGCTTGATATCAGCATTGTCGGCCATCCAGACAAGCATTCTGCCATACAGTGCTTTGAAATAACGAACTTGCTCGAGTCTCATGGAAGATTGTTGTTGAGACCATTCTCGGATCTGAACCATTATCCCTCTCACATCTGCTGTGAGGGTAGCATCCCTGTTGTCAAGTCTTAAATCGAGGGAGGCCTGATGTTGTTCGATCTTCTCAATCTCTTCACAAATCTTCTTGAAGATTTCACGAAACTCAGCTGTCTCACTTGATTCATCTGCAGGCCACTCTTCAGAAAAGTTGAACTCGACTGGAACAATGGTGTTAGTAGGAATGATTGGATCTTCTCTCATGGTGAATCTTCGTTGCTCAGCAGCAGTGGTCTCTTCTTCCAAATCTGGTAGGATCTGCGTGAAAGGGAATACCTTTGGAAAGGCATCATCACTCACATATGGGATGGTTTGTGAGGATTGTTTCTGTGATGATTCAGCTCTTCGTGCCTCAGTTGCGATAGCTTCATCGGCAGTGGTCACAACTGTGGGAGAGCCTGTGACTGAGTTGGGGTAGTCGTTACTGCTGCAGTTGTGGAGCTTGCGTAGTTGACTCGGTTTCAGCTGGGGCTATTGGATTGCTTTGCCCAGCTGACTGAGCCTCAACTGTCTTAACAACTTCCTCAGTCTCAGTGGATTTTTCTAAATGAATAACTGGTTCCTTTGCTGCATTATCAACGTTATCGGATGATGATAAGATCTGTGGGCTTGGCTCATCATCGAAATTAAATTTTTGACGAGCAACTTTGTCACTTGGTTGGCTTGTAGTTTTGAGAACATCCTCAGCTGGGTCCTTTGGATCTGCAACTGGAGTGGACTCAGCTTCATCTTCGACCCCAAGAATGATGTATCAAGGTTTTCCTGGGAGTCATGAAGAGCGCTTATCTCCTCTTCTATTTCAGCGCATTGATTTGGAGGAATGTTCTGTGTCTCTTCTCCCTTACCTAGGGAAGTCTCAACCTCCCTTAGGCCTTCAATACCTCCTGTAGACTCAACTGCTGCAAGGCCTTCAACGTTCTCTTGGACAATCTCAACTGTCTTAGGGTCTTCTACATTCCCTTCGATAGTCACAGCCGTCTTAGGGTCTTGGACCATGGCATCCATAGGAGTCTCAACCCCTAGGATTGCACTTTCATTGCCCAGAGTGTTAACTCTCGGGGCATCTCCATCCTGTGCCTCGATGTCATCAGCCTTCAAAGCAGCTGACATTTCAATTGGGATAGACTCAACTGTCCGAGCTTCATCAATATCAATTTTCTGTGGTTCTTTCTCAGTTTCCACTTCGCCTTCTTATTTCAAGGTTGAGTCATCCACAACAACCTCCAACCCTGGTTTGGTGGAGTGAGTTTCCCCCTTAGCTGGCACACCAGCTGAGTGACTAAGGGTGGGGTCACTCTTCTCCAGACTCGCGGCTTCTTCCGTTGAGTGCTCAGCCGCTGAGGCAGGTGGTAAAATACCGTCTTCAGGGGTTGGCTCAACTTGGGTGCCCAAAGTCCCAGTTTCATTGCCAATTCCCTTGGACCCATCCTCCGAATGCACCAGGGACGTGGCTGCAGCGATGTGTGTAGCAATTTGCTGCACCACTCCCAAAGGGTCGATTGCAGGAGAGATTGTGAGGACTCTCCTAGTCCTTCAAATAGTTGTTGCTCATGCATTTGTCTGGACTCCCTCAGAGCCTGTTGCATGTCTGACTTCTCTGCTGCAGCAACGGGATCCACATCTTCATCACTTTCAGAGTACTCAACAAGATATTCATGGGTATGTTCGTGAGTACCAGTGTACATGCACATCTTCGACTTCTCTAGAGCACGGGCTTCCTCAGCTACCTTTTCTTTTTTCTCCTCCTTGATGATTCGAAGAATATCCATGCAATGTTCTTCATCAAGGGCTTGTCAAACAGTGGCAACACCGAGAAATCGAAGCAATTCCTCTTCTTCGATATACTCAGGGTGAGCAAACTGCACCCTTGAGTGATCAAGTTTCCATGCCCTCCACTCTCGTAGGCGCCTCTGGATGTCTGGGTATAGGGGAGAGTACATAATGACATCGTAATCATCATCTTCGTCTTCTTGCCCTTTTTTTTTCAGAATTGAAGGCAAGAGACTCTGCTCTTCTTTGCCTTCAGCAGTATCTGTAGCGGGTGGCGAGACAACCTTTTCAACTGAAGGTTCAGTTGTCACTTCGATACTTCCTTCCTTGTTGTCTCGACAAATGATGTGTCTTCCTTCCAGTATCTGCTGATCGTCCTCAGCAGACTTCCTCGATTCATCAATTACTTTGGGAGACTGCACTTCCTGAGTGTCAGCAGTCTTGGATGCTTTCTTCGGCTGAGTTGCAGATTCAACTGTCTTCTCTAATTCAGACTGCCTACCCAGTCTTCTTCTTTAGGGTACCAGGGGAACCTCTTCCTCAATGTTTTCTGGTTCCTAGAAGGAGATAGCTTTCGCAACTTCCTTCCTTGTCATGGTGGTGCGCTTCTTCTTTTTGATAGCAGGAGAAGGAGTATGGTGTTCCTCCTCTCCCTCGGCTGCGGGGACAGGTGATTTGGCTGCAAGGGCAGGAGTCTCGGCTGCACAGACAACCTTCTTCTTCGGAGCTGCAGAAGCAGCTTTCTTCTTTGGACGAGGGGTTGCAGCTATGTCCTCCGGGTCAACTAATTCCCACTCACTTCTTTCCGTCTTCTTTGCATGGGCTCTCTTCTGGGCACTAGAGAGGTTAGCCCGGAACATCCTTTTGTTGACATGAAAGGGTTTGCCATGGAAGGGCAATACCTTTCACTTCCAATAAGTGGCCAATCATAAGGCCATATCCAAGAGATCCTCCAAAGGATCCATCCTCCTTAAACGTCTTATTCATCACATTCAAGAAGAGTCTGCTGTACACGAACTCAGCCCAGTTGACCTTTTTGCCCTGCATGATCGCAGCCATGATGATCAGCTTTGTCTTGGACAGCTAATTAAAGCTTCCAAACTTCATATCAATACATTTTGAGACAACATCCATCAACTTGTGATAGTCGTCCTTCAGCAATTTCTTATCAGTTGTGTAGACCACCTTGGCAGCACACTCCGGTTTGGCTATCTCTTTCCACGCAACAGCCAAGTCTACATCAGCTTCATTAATTTCCTTTACGCCTTCCAATGGCAACAAGCAGTGCTCCGCAAGGTCCTTAGCATTTATTATTATGTCCTTGCGGTAGACAGAAGACTTGATTTATTCGTCCTGCACCTCAGCATTGACATAGAACTGTGCGACCTCCTCTAGGTAGGTGTGAGAATACTCTATGGTTAGAAAAGCTTTGAGACCTGACTTTTCTAGAATTTCAGCGATCTTCTTATCTAAGGTTTCATCGGAACTCTGTTTCACCATGCCTTCGAAATCTAATGATGCTCCTGAGTGGATTTGCTTAGAGAGCTTGACGAAATCAAACTTTGGTGCCATTTTCAGAAAATTTTACCGATTAAAACTGACGAACTTTAATGGTTCAACCTTGAACCTTCCTACAATCCTCCTTGGAAAGTAGACCCATTTTGATTCTTCAAAAGTTTCCTCTTCAATAGGTTTGAAGTTGTCTTTTCTTCATAACTTGTGTTGGATCGATTTCCTTCGAGTTTCAGGTTTGAGGATTTGCTTGAATATCTTTGAGAATATTTGCAGGTTAATAACTTGAATGATGCTTGCTTGTTCGTGGTTCAGGTAACCTTTTCTCAATGAATTCCCTCAGCCTTTTATAGTGAACTTTCAAAAATCTGCCCCTTGAAGAGATATGTTGGTTTTCAAAAGTCACTTGCGTTCATTGGCTTGTCTTTTCTTGGTCCTCAATCTTGAGATGTAGACCCTTCCTCGTATTAAATGAATTTGCAGCTTTTCAAGTTCTGACACGAGGTGCAGTGTTTCCCATTGGTTTATTCCTTTTGCACGCTTCTGGGAGGAGCACTTTTAGACCTGGCAGCATGGAAGTATTACTTATTTAAGTAATGTTCTTGACTTCTGTGCAACGGATTCATTTCAGTTAACTTCTCTTGGCTGCTGCCTTTTTCCCCAGATGACTTGAGTCTGCTTTAATCATTGGAAGATTCATCTGTCACTTCATCTTGAGACTTGGCTTTTCTTGAGTTGACTTTGACTAACTCTTCACACAGCTGTTCCTCAGCGGATACATCTTCAGTCGAGTTCTTGTTCTTCTATCTTGGCCATACTCAGTTGTTCCACAACGGAATCTTTACTTTAGTCTTCAGTTGACTTCTTGTATTTCCAGGCATAGCTGACTTGACTCAGCTTTTCCAGCCCTATCTATTACAGTAAAAATTACAAGAAAAATGGGGTGCCAACTTTCTAATTTAAGTTTTACATGGCATTAATCAAAATCTATAAAATAAATTTCCCAACAATTTCCCCCTCTTTGATGATGCCAAAACTTAAAATATTAAACGAAATATAAACAACAAAGATACATGCAATGCAGTAACAAAAAATGCATGCGTAGAATCGATCGTTTTATTAATCATAGCATTCTTGTCTTTTACACAGTTGTTTACAATTAGTATCAGAGCATTCTATATCAAAGCAAAATACATACATCTATGCTAGGATATAAACAAAAAGTGAAAAATTACAGAACACTTCACTAAGTATACAGATGACTTACAAAAATGTATTTACATAAGTAAAATACATGAAGGGTTCACATCAACACTTTATCGCCTTCGCTGCCTCCTTCTTTCCTCTTCAGCTTTGTCGAAGTCATCAGCTCTTTTTCTCTTTCTTTCTTTTGTTTCTCTCTTCTTCTTTTCTTCTTCCTTTTTTTTCTTTTTGAAAGCTCTCTTTCTTTGCAGGTCATCCCTTCTCTCGCCTTTCCTCCCATTTGCATTGGGCTTTGGCACTTTCACGCCATTCTTCTTTTGGCTTCTTCAATTTTGTGTTGATCTTCTAGATTTGCCAAATGATCGTGTACCCAATACACGATGTCCCTTTTTGTTCATTTCGACTCGGCTCTTCTTTCTCTCGAGAGTGTCTTTCTGCGCGCAGAGCTTTGGATTTTTCGTCTGAGTGTCTGCTAGAGCTTTGTTGTTTCTCAATTATCTTGCATACCTCCGGTCTTTTTTCCCAGTATAGATCCCACGATTTGGTTAGGGACAGTCCCTTGAAGTATCCTTCAGCTTCCAGTGTTTTGAATTCTTCCATGGATCTAGGCTCAGATCCACCAAGCTGCATTAATTCACTAGGAAGGTCAATTAGAGCCTTGCTTAATTCAGCTGGGAGTCCACCGTGCTCTTTTAAAATATTCTGAACACGAGCTTCCTATTTTTCGGAGAACTCTTCAATTTCTGCTTCAATGATCTTCCTTCTTTCTGCTATTGGCACATCAGAGTGTCCCATTGGCAGTGTTACAGGGAATTTGCTCATAATGGAGGTTGTGACTTGACCTTGATGGGGGGGTTCCTTTCGATTGGAGCCTGTCGCTACCTGGATCAATCAACCTATTCTAGTTTGGGTTTCATCTACCATCAGGGTTAAATTTCTCAACTTCAGATTCCTTCAACTTCTCTTCTTTCAACTTCCTTAGGTAGTCCTCTTTCCCCTTTTTGGCATCATCAAAGGAAAGAGGGACCCCAGGAAACATGCCTGCGAGCATAAAGTCAAGTCTGCTAAGTGCGGAATTTTGTTTAGAGTCTGCTGCTGCGTAAGCTGTGCGAAATTCTGAGTGAGTGGCTTTGGACTCGGCTGCCACTATTTTCATTTCAGCCATGAGAAGGCTGAATTTTGCATTCATAGTCTCCTCAAGTCATAGAACTTCTTTTCTCTGAAATTCACGTTGTAGCTCCATTTCTGTTTAGTTAGAAGCATGCAACCTTTCAATATACGCCTGCATCATTTGTTTCAAATCAGCATTGTCAGCCATCCTGACAAGCATTCTATCATATAGTGCCTTAAAATAACGAACTTGCTCGATTCTCATGGCAGATTGTTGTTGAGACCAATCGTGGATCCGCACCACTATTCCTCTCAAGTCTGTTGTGAGGGTGGCGTCTCTGTTGTCCAGTCTTAAGTCGAGTGAGGCCTGATGTCTTTCGATCTTCTCAATCTCTTCACAGATCTTCTTGAAGATTTCACGAAAGTCAACTGTGTCACTCGATTCAACTGCAGACCACTCTTCAGGGAAGTTGAACTCGACTGGAACAATTGTGTCAGTAGGGATGATTGGATCTTCTCTCACGATGAATCTTCGTTGGTCAGTAGGGGTCTCTTCCTCCAAGTCTGGTAGGATCGGCGTGAAAGGGAATACCTTTGGAAAGGCATCATCACTCACATATGGGATTAGTTGAGAGGGTTGTGCTTGTGATGATTCAACTCTTCGTACCTCGGCTGCAATAGCTTCGTCGGTAGTGGTCACAGCTGTGGGAGCCTGTGACGGAGCTTGAGTAGTCGTAACTGTTGCGGTTGTGGGAGCCTGTGCAATGGACTGTGTCTCAGCTGGGGCAGTTGAGATATTTTTGCCCAACTGACTGAGCCTCAGCTGTCTTAACAGCGTCTTCGGTCTCAATGGATTTTTCTAAGTGAATAATCGGTTCCTCTGCTGCATCATCAGCGTCATCGGATGATGATGAGATTTGTGGGTTTGGCTCATCATCGAAGTTAAATTTTTGACGAGCAGCTTTATCACTTAGCTGACTCGCGGTTTTGAGAACATCCTCGGCTGGGTCCGTTGGATCTGCAACATGAGTGGACTCAGCTTTATCAAGGTTCTACTAGGAGTCATGAAGTGCACTTATCTCCTCTTCTATTTCAGTGATATGAACAGGGGGAATGTTCTGTGTCTCTTGAACTTTACCGGGGAAAGTCTCAACCTCCTTAGGCCTTCACAACCTCCAGAGTCTCCACCGCAACGAGGCCTTCAATATTCCTTTCACGAGCCGCACTTTGTCTTAGGGTCTTTGACCATGGCATCCATAGAGTCTCAACCCCTAGGATTGCACTTTCACCGCCCCAGTGTTAAACTCCCGGGGCATTTTATCATGTGCCTCGATTGTAAGTAAACGATGTGTCATTAGCCTTCATAGCAGCTGACATTTCAGTTGGGACAGATTCAACTGTCCGAGCTTTGTTAATGTCACTCTATTGCGGTTCTTTCTCAGTTTCCACTTCGCCATCTTTCTTCAAAAGAGAGTCATCTGCAGCATCCTCCGACCCTGCTGCAGTGGATTGAGTTTCCCCCTCAACTGGCACATCAGCTGAGTGATGAATGGTGGGGTCACTTTTCTCCTAACTCGCGGCCTCTTCCATTGAGTGCTCAGCCGCTGGGGCGGGTGGTAAAACACCTTCTATAGGGGTTGGCTCAACTTGGGTGCCCAAATTCCCAGTTTCATTGCCAATTCCCTTGGACCCATCCTCTTACAGCACCAGGACATAGTTGCAACGATGTCTGTGGCAATTTGTTGCACTACTCCCAGAGGGTCTATTTGCATGAGAGATTGTGAGGACTCTCCTGGTCCTTCAAGCTTCTGTTGTTCATACATTTGCAGAATCTGCTTCATTTCTGACTTTTCTGCTGCAGCAGTAGGTTCCTCATCACTCTCTGAGTATATGTCTAGATGTGTATGAGTGTGAGATGGAGAATCTGTGAACACACATCTTGGCTTTTTCTAGGGCACGGGTTGCCTCGGCTGCCTTTTCTTTCTCTATTTCCTTGATGATTCGAAGAATATCCATGAAATTTTTTTCATCAAGAGTCTGGCGTACCGTGGCAACATCGAGAAATTGCAGGAACTCCTCTTCTACCTCGATATACTCAGGGTTAGCGAACTGCTCCCTTGAGTGGTCTAGCTTCCATGCTCTCAATTCTCTAAGACGACGCTGAATGTCCAGATATATTGGAGAGTACATGATATCATCATCGTCATCATATTCTTCTTGTCCTTCTTTTTTTGGGGTTGAGGGCAAGATACTCTACCGCTCCTCGCCTTCAGCAGCGTCTGTAGCAGGTGCAGAGACAACATTTTTAGCGGGGATGTTCGATTGTCTCATTGCTTCACTATCCTGTTGTCTTCTCCACAAACTAGGTCTTGAGAGGGCCTCTGCGATCACCTTCACAGAGACTTAAGGGCAGTACATCAATGACTTGGGATCGCTTCTTCCCGATTTTCAGCAGTCTCTGATTCTTTCTCAACTTGTGAGTCCAGCTGAATGGCAAATTCAGTTCTCCTTTTCAAGCTCTGATTGTTTGAAAATTCTTCTTCTTTTAGTTTGAACTAGAGGAATTTCTGGTTCTTTTTCCTCTTCTGATTCTTTGGCGGCGGGGGCTGGGGCATTTTTCTTAGATATAGCTTCCTTTGTAGGCTTGGAAATCCTCTTTTTTCTGACGATTGGAGAAGGGAGAGAGGGTTCCTTCTCTGTTTCGGCTGCAAGGGCAGGAGACACGGCTGCACGGGCAGGCGACTCGACTGCATGGTGCAGGTGCATCCTTTTTCTTAGCTACAGGGGCAGCCTTCTTCTTTGCAACTGCAGGGGCAACTTTCTTCTTTGGAGAAGGGGTAGGAGTTGTGTCCTCAGGTTAAGCTGATTCTCCCTCACTTATTTCCGCCTTTTTCGTGTGAGCTCTCTTCAGGGCTCCGGAGAGGTTAGCCCTGAACATCTTCTTGTTGACATGGAAGGGTTTTCCATGTCGAAGAGGAATACCATTCATTTCCATCAAGTGGCCAATCACTAGGCCATAACCAAGAGATCCTCCAAAGGATCCATCCTCCTTGAATGACTTATTCAACACATTCAGGCAAAGTCTGATGTACACGAATTCAGCCCAGTTGACTTTCTTGCCTGCATGATCGCATCCAATACGATCAGTTTTGTCTTGGACAGCTGATTAAAGCTTCCAAACTTCATGTCTACACACTTTGAGACGACATCCATCAACTTATGATAGTCGTCCTTCCGCATCTTCTTATCAGTTGTGTAGATCACCTTAGCAGCGCACTCTGGTTTGGCTACATCTTTCCACGCAGCAGCCAAATCAAGATCAGCTTCATTTATCTCCTTCATGCCTTTGGTAGGAGATAAATAGTGCTCTGCAAGGTCCTTAGCATTTATCAAAATGTCCTTGCGGTGGACAGAAGACTTGATTCTTTCGTCCTGCACTTCAACATTAACATAGAACTGCGCCACCTCTTCTAGGTAGGTGTGCGAGTATTCCATAGTCAGAAAAGCCTTACGACCTGACTTTTCTAGCATATCTGCGATCTTCAAAACGAGGGTTTCATCGGAACCCTGCTTCACCATACCTTCGAAATCCACTGACAATCCTGAGTGGATTTGCTTCGATAGCTTGACGAAATCAAACTTAGGTGCCATTTTTAGAGATTTTTATCGATTAAAATTTGACGAACTTGCTTGAGGACACTTAGGGTTTGCGAGAGAGAAATGGTTTGCTTTCTTTTTGCTTGAAGATGAACAGTTTTTCGAATGAGAGAGAGAAAGCTGGAAAAATGGATATATAAGGGTTATGAAAGGACATGTCTTCGGATTTTGAAATTTTGATCGAGATCAACGGTTTAGATTTAGCACGTCAAACCGCATTTAATGCGGCGGCATTTATATCCAATAATATGCTTATTGTGCAGCTTTTTACTGTACCCGTCATTATTATGTTGACGTCATCCTTAAAAACATTCTCGCTCATTAAAAATGACTACGTTTTTGTCACTTAGTTCATAAATGACTCAGCTTATATCAAAAATGACTTAACTCTGCTTCTCTCCTTTCATTAAGTGACTCAGCTGTCAGCTAACTCGATACAACTGACTTTCCGATATAGCAGTTTCACATGGCTGATTCATGAAACTTGTTCAATTTTCATTCTTCTCATCTTCCATCTCTTCTGATTGAGTCTTCTTAGTGTCAACTCAGCTCAATTAACTCTAGCTCATGCTTAAGCTCTTCAAATCTTGATTCACATAGAGGCTTAGTGAATATATCAACTAACTGTTTATCAGTTGAGATATATTCCAAAGTGATATCTTTCTTTTCAACATGATCACTTATAAAATGATATTTGACATCAATATGCTTTGTTCTTGAATGCAACACAGGATTCTGAGTGATTGCAATAGCACTGGTGTTATCACACATAATTGGAATCTCTTTTTCTTCAATCTCATAATCTCTAAGTTGTTGTCTCATCCATAAGACTTGGGCAAAATAGCTGCCTGCAGCTATGTACTCTGTTTCAGCCAGTGTTCCAAAAATTGCTAGGCGCTACCCAGGCGGTAGACTGGGGCCTAGCACCTAGGTGGAGCCTGGGCGGGGTTAGGTGGGACCTGAGCGGGATTAGACGGGATTTAATTGGAAAAATAATGTAGGCGGACAAGGAGGGCCTAGCGCCTAGGCGGGGTCTGATCGGAGCTAGGCGAGGTCTTTTAGAACAGAGACTTTCAGCTGTGGATGTGGCTATTGAGTTTTGCTTCTTGCTAAACTAGGAAACCAATCTGTTTCCAAGAATTTGACATGTACTTGAGGTACTTTTCCTATCAACTCTACATCCAACATAGTCAGAGTCTGAATAACCAATAAGCTTGAATCCACCTTTCTTTGCATACCATAGGCCAACTTCCTGGCATCCTTTCAAATATCTTAGGATTCTCTTAGCTACAGTCATGTGGCTCTCTTTTGGTGCAAATTGAAATCTTGCACATACACCTACTGCAAAGGTGATGTCTGGTCTTGGTACATTAAGTAGAGCAATGATCCAATAAGTGCTATATATCTGGTTTGATCTACAACCTTGCCATCTGCATCCATGTCCATCTTGACTGATGTGTTCATTGGTATTTTCACAGAAGACTTCTCTTCCATACCAAATTTCTTCATCAAATCTCTGGTATATTTTGTTTGGCTTATGAAGGTTCCATCCTTCAATTTCTTAACTTGAAGACCTAGGAAGAAAGTTAGCTCCCGCATCATGCTCATTTCAAATTTGTCTTGCATGAGGTTTGAGAATTTATCACATAGCTCTTTATTTGTGGATCCAAATAAGATGTCATCCACATATATTTGAACAAGCATTATACTCTCTTCATCTTGAATTCTGAAGAGTGTTCTGTCCACTTTGCCTTTTGTGAATCCATTGTCAGTTAGAAATAGAGACAATGTATCATACCATGCTCTTGGTGTTTGTTTCAATCCATATAGTGCTTTCTTGAGCTTGTACACCTTATCTCAATAGTCTTCTGCTCAAAACCTGGAGGTTGTTCAACATAGACTTCTTCCTCCCTAATCCATTTAGAAATGCACTTTTCACATCCATTTTATACACAGTGAAGTTCTTGTGTGCAGCATAGGCAAGAAACATCCTTATTGCTTCCAATCTTGCAACAGGAGCAAATGTTTCATCAAAATCTATTCTCTCTTCTTGGCAATACCCTTTGGCTACCAATCTTATTTTGTTTCTTACCACAGATCCTTCATCATTCATCTTGTTTCTGAAAACCCATTTTGTGCCAATAATATTTTGATGGGTTGGTCTCTGCACCAATTCCCATACTTTGTTCGTTTCAAACTAATTCAGCTCTTCTTGCATGGGTTGAATCCAATGTGTGTCATTCAATACTTGAGACACATCTTTTGGCTCTATTTGGGAAATAAAACAAGTGAACATTGCTTCTTCTTTGAGCTCGAGCTGGTTCTAACACCATCTCTAACATCTCCAATAACTAGCTATGGTGGATGATCCCTCAGCCATCTCACATCAGGTTGGAGCAAGTTAGCTGAATTCAGCCGTCTCGCAGCTAAGTTGTCTTGAACAGCTTCTTCATCATTCAGATGTAGATTTTCCAGGTGTCTTTGAGATTCAGCTATCCCATCTTCATCTGGGTTGATTGCTCTTACTTTAGCTTCAACATAAGGACTCTTCTGCATAGTTGGCTGATTCAGCTTATCAGCTAACTCTTCAATGTCTTCTCCACTCACATTAGGTTCATCAAAAATCACATGAATAGACTCCTCTATGACCATAGTCCTCTTGTTCAGCACTCTATAGGCTTTGCTCTTAGTTGAGTATCCCAAAATGATACATTCATCAGCTTTAGCATCGAAAGCCTTCAGATTTTCTTTGCCATTGTTGTGGATGAAACTTTTACATCCAAATATCCTGAAGTACCCAGCGTTTGGCTTTCTCCTTGTCCATATTTTATAGGGAGTTTTGGTCAATTGCCTGATCATCATGCATCTATTTTGAGTATAGCATGCAGTGTTGATGGCTTCAGCCCAAAATCTCTTAGGCAATCCAGCTTCAGCTAACATGGTTCTTGCAGCTTCCTTGAGAGTTATGGTCCTTCTTTCAGCTACTCCATTTTGCTGTGGAGTTTTTGATGTTGATAACTCATGAGCAATGCCATTTTCAACACAATACTGAGTAATTATTCCATTGACAAACTCAGTTCCTCTATCAGATCTTATCTTTATAATGGTTTGACTCTTTTCATTTTGAACTCTTTTCATCAGCTGAGGTAACTTCTGCGGGGTTTCCTTCTTTTTGCACATGAAAATTGTCCATGTATATCTTGAATAATCATCTACCACCACTAAGGTGTATTTCTTTCCACTTATGTTGGCTGGTTCAACTGGGCCAAATAGATCCATATGCAAATGAGATGCAATATCCTTGTTGAAGAAGGACTAGCTTATCCTTGAATGAAGATTTGATTTGTTTTCCTATCGCATGCATCACATACACTTTCCTTCTTGTATCTTTGAGTCCGCAATCCTTACACGAGATGACTCCTTGCAAGCTTGTTTATTGTCTTGAAATTCGGATGAATCACTTCTTGTGCCACAACCAACTTGATTCGGTTGTACTCTTTGCTAGAAGGCAAGTGCTTGGTGTGATAGACCAATCTACCACGTACATATTCTTGTCTTGATCCTTGCAAAGATCTTTGTTTCATTTGATTCAGCATCTTTGATCTGTCACACTCCCATATTGAATCCAACATTGTAGCCCTTGTCACAGAGTTGGTTGATGCTTAACAGGTTGAAGTTGAGACCTTCAACATAAGCAACATCTGTGATTTCCAAACCATTTTTCTTGATAGATCCTGTGCCTTTGATTTCCCCTGGAGCTTCATTTCTACCAAATATGACTTTTGCACCTCTAATCTCCTTGAATTTTTGATTTTTCTTGTTCCCTATCGTGTATGCGGGCGACCACTATCCATGTACCAGGTTCCTTGGCACTCAGTTGTTCCTTGAACCTGCAAACAAGGAAATTAGTTTTTAGGTACCCATACTTATGCAGGTCTGCGAGGTTAGTGTTGTAAGATGATCCAACCAACTTATAGCCAAATGACTTGACTCTAAAAGGTTTCCATCTATCTGTGCCATAATCATAGTGCACATTGGCAAATTGCTTGGATGTTTTAGGTTCATACAGCTGTCTCATTTGTCTGTATGCATGTGTGTGTGTTTTAGCAATTTCTTTCTTGGGGTAGTAGTGATATTTCTGAGTGTAGTGCCTGGGTGCATATGTGTGCTGATAGTAGCTCTTTTACCTTTGGAATGACCTTTGTTGAGGTTTAGGTCTTTGCCATCTAGGCTTGTATTCCATTGGTCTTTGCTGATATTTCACATTGTTCCAATCGGCTTGGCAGGTAGTTTCTACCATTCCCATCATATGTGTTTCTCGATGAAACAGGGTTTTTAGTAGCTCTGTTTATTCTTCACATAGTACTTTCTATTTGGAGTTTGCTGAGGAACTTTGTTGAATTTCTTCTCAGTTGTCCTCTCCGCATACTGAATTGGTTGCTTTTCTTTCCCTTTATATCCAAGGCCAGTTTGTTTGTGATTGTGCTTTGGGATGAATGTGGGTGCAACATTTGGTGTTTTGGATTTCTGAGATACTTCATTGCTTGAAGATCCTTTTTCCAAAATTACTCTGGGAGTTTGACTGTGTACAAAGGAGTTGAATCATATGCCTGTCTTATCTCCATATTCTTTTTGACTGATAATTAGATCATCCAATGATTTGGATGCCTTTGTAAATGAGGCAATCAAATTTTTAAGATCATTTTCTCTATTTTCTCTGACTATCTCTGCTAATAGTTTAGCATTCTCGGCCTTGAGTTTGGTGTTCTCATCGGCTATGTGACTTAGAGTACTCGGTTTGCTTAGCCCATTTTGTAAGTTTTGGCTTTTGAGTTGACTGTTTTCCTCATTCAGAAGTGTGTGTGAGGATTTAATGTGCTCAAAGTCTTTCATCATTTTGCCTAATGAATCATAAAGATCAGTGGGTGATGAAGTGTGTGTGTCACAATCACTATCACCTGAATCTGAATGAGATGAGTTAGAGTGTACCTCATCTTCTTAGCCTGGTTGATCTTGTTCTTTAGCCATAAGACAAATCAAGGCTTCTTCTTCAGAATCACTTGAGTAGTCAGCTTCACTACTCTCTGAGTCTGCTGCTTCCTTAGACTTGACTGTCTCAGCAGTCTACGCAGCTAATATAGCCTTTGTCTTTTCCTGTCTTCTTTCTGTGAAGACCTTTCTTTCTTCTTCATTCCTGTATTTATTAACTGGTGGATAGGAACAGTCAATTGCAAAATGTCCTGGTTGTCTGCAATTCCAACATAGGTTCTCAGCCCTTTGGTCAGCTCTTACTGTCCTTGGGTTATCAGCTCTCTGATATTCCACCCTTTGTTGCTCAGCTCTCTTGGGTGGCCTATCTTCCCTTGACTTAGAGCGTGTTGAATGTCTCCTGGAGGTTTTACCCTTATTTCTTTTGTAGTTCTTATTGAACAACTTTATGAATCTTTTAACCATTATGGCTATTTCCTCCGGGTCTATGGTTTCCTTAGGTTCAGCTCTCTTTCCATCCTTGACCATCAATGCACCTGTCTTGGGTACAGCTGTCTCTTCTTGATCTTTTCTTCTCAGCTCAAACTCATAGGCTTTGCGGTCTGAAAATAGCTCATGATTGGATGTTTTTGAGATGTCCATTGAATGCCTTAGAGCTATAGTCTTAATTTCTCATTCAGCTGGGAGGCTCCTCAAGATATTCATACACATCTCCTTTTGTGTGTATTCTTTCCCAAGAGCTGAAAGCTCATTTGTGATCTCAGTGAATCTTGCATCCAGCTGATCCATAGATTCTCCTGCAAATATTTTAAAATTTCCAATTTTTTGAACGGCAACGGATAATTTATTTTCTTTTATTTGCTCTGATCCTTCTCAAATTAAAGTTAGTTTATCCCAGATTTATTTTGCTGTTTTGCAGGATTTGACTTTATTGAACATTGTTTTGTCCAAAGTCTTGTAGAGTATGTCATTGGCCACATTGTCCAAGTTGTATCTCTTTCTATCATCATTTGTCCACTCGATCCTTGGTTTTTCAACCAGGATCGGGTCTTTCTTCAGCAGACTGACTTCCTCCTTCCTTCAAGCAAATTTGTTCTCCTTTGTTGTGTTTACTTTCAATATTTCCAGTGGTCCATCCTCTATCACAAGCCACATTTCATCGTGTAGAGCAGATATATGAGTCTGCATACGAATTTTCCAGTCATCAAATTCCTCCACAGTGAACATAGGAATGCGTGTCAAATTTGCTTCCATGATAATAATTTTGCTAAAAATGAAAGATTTTGAAAATACAAGTGTTTGAAACCTTTTTAGAAAAGATAGAGATCTAGTTCAGTAACCAGTGCGGAAGGCTCAATGAACAAACCGTTCTGATACCACTTGTAGGTCCCAAGGGGTGTGAGTAAGGTTTAGAAGAGGGGGTGAATAAACCTTACCAACTTTTCAATTTTAGTCCTTTTAAAATATAACAGAGTTAACACAAACAGTTAAGTCCTTGAGGGACAACTAAGTTGGTTATTCAGCAGAGTTAGCCACTCAATAGACTCAATAGAGTTGTTGATAGAATAACTCAGTTGTTTAACCTGAACCTTAACTTTATTGTGTTGGTTTTATCAGCGGAAGACTTAACACCCTTTGATTTGTTTTAAACTTGTTTTAACACTTGATTTTAACTCTTGGTTATTAATCAGTTGGATAGCAGATAAGTTTATCAGCAGATATAAAGTAAATATGCAAAAATATAAATGTGCTGAAAAATAAATGACAGTTAATTTTTATAGAGGTTCGAAGATGGGGTAATTCTTCTAATCCTCTCTTCTCCAACTCCTGGAGGAATCCACTATGCAAAAGATATGTTTACAAAGTGGTCAATAGTCTAGAGACAGCCTTGATCACACAACTGGTTTCTCTTCCGACTCAGCTTCTTCACAGGGCAGTTGTCTTGCTACTTCAACTAACTTTCTCAAGCTCTTGGATTTGATCACGAAGCCCTCCAATAACTTGATACTGGTTCGACCTTGACCCTTCCTACAATCCTCCTTGGAAAATAGACCCCTTTTGATTCTTCAAAAGTTTCCTCTTCAACAGGTTCGAAGTTATCTTTTCTTCACAGCTTGTGTTGGATCGATTTTCTTCGAGTTTTAGGCTTGAGGATTTTCTTGAATATCTTTGAGAATATTTGCAGGTAAATAGCTTGAATGATGCTTGCTTGTTCGTGGTTCAGGTAACCTTTTCTCAATGAATTCCCTCAGCCTTTATAGTGAACTTTCAAAAATCTGTCTGTTGCAAAGATAGGTTGGTTTTCAAAAGTCACTTGTGTTCGTTGGCTTGTCTTTTCTTGATCCTCAATCTTGAGATGTAAACCCTTCCTCATATTAAATGAATTTGCAGCTTTTCAGGTTCTGACACGAGGTGCAGTGTTTCCGATTGGTTTATTCCTTTTGCACGCTTCTGGGATGAGCACTTTTAGACCTGGCAGCATGGAAGTATTACTTATTTAAGTAATGTTCTTGACTTTTGTGCAACGGATTCATTTCAGTTAACTCCTCTTGGTTGCTGCCTTTTTCCCCAGGTGACTTGAGTCTGCTTCAATTATTGGAATACTCATCTGTCACTACATCTTGAGACTTGGCTTTTCTTGAGTTGACTTTGACTAACTCTTCACACAGTTGTTCCTCAGCTGATACATCTTCAGTCGAGTTCTTATTCTTCTATCTTGGTCATACTCAGTTGTTCCACAGCGGAGTCTTTACTTTAGTCTTCAGTTGACTTCTTGTATTTCCAGGCATAGCTGGCTTGACTCAGCTTTTCCAGCCTTATTTATTACAGTTAAAATTACAAGGAAACTGGGGTGCCAACTTTCTAATTTAAGTTTTACATGGCCTTCATCAAAATCTATAAAATAAATTTCCCAACACCACCTTTTTTTTAAGAAAGATTGGAATTACTCATTCATGTCCAACAGTAACAGGTTACATAGATAGGAAGAGGGAGTTTCCTCCCAACAAACGACGCCAAGCGTAGATTCCGTTGCTTTAGCAAGTGCATGGGCAACTCAATTCGCTAACCTCCTAACAAAAATACATGAAAACAATGGCAAATCCTTAATCATAGCCAAAAATTCATCAATGACATCCCTGAAATAAGAATTATTAGAAGATGATCCTCTAATAGCCTTGATAACCGTAAGTAAGTCGATTCGAGAATAAATGAGATATTTCTCCTTGAGCCAGCCAAGAGCCTCTCTAACCCCCATCGCCTCGACTAAGCCAGGATCTGCAATACCCTCGCAAACTTTTCGTGTAGCCGCAAGAAAGCGACCCTGTGAGTCTCTTAAAACACTAGCAAATCCAATTTTCCCAGCCTATTGGAATATAGCACCATCCACGTTG
The DNA here is from genome assembly GCA_016081115.2 of Rehmannia glutinosa. Taxonomy (NCBI): domain Eukaryota; kingdom Viridiplantae; phylum Streptophyta; class Magnoliopsida; order Lamiales; family Orobanchaceae; genus Rehmannia; species Rehmannia glutinosa. Next base: position 43,827 of record JABTTQ020002802.1, read on the forward strand.
CATTTAAGTTCTCCCATATATCTTTGGTTTAATTCAAGTAATAACATCGTCATTCGCACATACGCTCCACTCATTTAGCTCACTTACTTGAGCTAATTCCCACTGCAGCAAAAATAAACTTGCAATATTAAAAACACGTGTAGGGGGCTTACTTTTACCATTCCAAACCTCATCATTACGTTGTTTCCACAAAGCCCATAATAACATCACCACCATTTTCATGTCATCTGTTGAGAGGTGTGGCCAATTAATCTTCAAACATTCAATAACATTATTATGTCCATCAACAAAAAAAAGAAAACGGCATTGAATTCCAGCAGGACCTAGCATACCACCAAGAAAAAAGAACATGAACAGAAGTTTCAGCATCATTGTTACATTGGGGCCATTGAATATTTATCTCAACTCGTTTTTCCTTCAAACTGACTCTAACTGGTAGAATATCCTGGCAAGCTTTCCAAACCCTATGTTTTTCTTTTGGTCGAACTTTCAGGGCCCAATAGCTTTTCCAGTTAAAATTCGAATTAATCCGATATGAGGATAAACCTTCACAAAGGTTTCGATATCCACTTTTGACCTATAAACACCATTAGAATCCTCAGTCCAAATCCACGAGTCAGCTTTTGGCGAATTTGGGAGAGGGATCTTACAAATAAGACTCACATCTCTAGCATTAAAAATGTTTGTTAATAAATCCACATCCCAGGCCACAGCGTCAGTTTTCATTAAGCTACACACCTTGATGTTTTCAAGGCCCTCAACTTGGGGGTAGAGATATATGCACTGGAGTTGTCTAATAACCATGGCTCGCCCCCAAATCTTAATATTTTTTCCATCACCCACCTTTCGAACACACTTATCAGTAATTAATTGTTTCGCACCCCAAATACTACGCCACACATAACTTGGATTACTCCTAAGATTGGCCGAGAAAAAATCCGATGATGGATAGTAACGTGCCTTAAAAAATTCTAGCCAGTAAAGAATTCGGCATAGTAATCAGGCGCCATCCTTGTTTGCCCAACAATGCAAGATTAAATTTGTGAAAGCCTCCGAAAGCCCAAACCGCCATTAGCTTTTGAACAGCACATATGTTGCCAAGCTAACCATCTTATTGTTTGATAAATGATTTTATCATGATTTTGATGATTTTATTTTTATACCAAAACAATGTTTTTAAAGGTTGTCCAAATACTCCTGAATGATTTAAAATGATTTTAATATTTTCCGGAGTATTTCTTCAAGTTTATTTTCATCAAAATCGGACAACACATTTGATGATTTTGTGTTAATATGTTTTTACATCAAAACTATATTTCTAATGTTGTCCAAAATACTCCCGATCGGTTTAAAATGTTTTTACTATTTTTCGAAGTATTTCTTGGAGTTTATTTTCGATAAAATATTGGACAACACTTTTGTTTTAAGGTAAACCGGTCACCCTATAGGGCAACCCGTACCTGGAGATAAGTTTTGAAATAGAAAAATGAGATGGAAATATTTTTATGGAGGTCGACCGGTCGACCTAAGCGTCACCAAATTACTGGAATGAAGAATTGACATACTGAGAACTCTCTGTCTCTTCATTTTGGCTAAGGGGACCGGTCCTCTATGGGGCCGACGGACGCCCCACAGGCGACGGTCGGACCCCTGGACCGTCACCCGTGTAATTTTTGTTGTGTTCTTTTCAAACTCTATTTCTGCGCGACCAGTCGCCCTCAAGTTTGATAGCAAAATTCTAACCGTTGTGCAGCAGACAACTTTTCCCTAAATTGTGGGATTGATTTCTAACAGCTATAATCTTGATTTTTATTTCAATTTTTTTGTAGATATCAGATTCCAAGAGGAGCCTATCAATGATCAAATATCTCCTATAAATAGAGGAAGATTTGAAGCACAACAATAAGAGAGAACAATACAACACAACAAGAAATACTCAAGCAAACACTTGGTCTTATATTGTCATTATTCTTGTTGTAATTTGCCTAGCTTATCACTTTCACATTCTTGAGGTCTAGGCTATTCTTGATTACACTTGCACTCATATTTGTATCATTCATTATCGAGTTGTAATCTTGAATTTGGGTTATCATTCAACACAAGATATCCTTGTGAGTGTTCTTGTGGTAAGAACACACTTGGGTGATCTAGGTGTTAGGTGTAAGAAGATTGTGGTAATCTTCTTGTTGAGGTGTTTAAAGAATTTGGTATTCTTCATGATCGAAGATTGTGGTGATCTTCATAGGTGCCATTGAAGGAAGATTGTGGTAATCTTCAAAGGGAGATTGTGGTAATCTCCAAAGGTGGTGTTGAAGAAGAGTGTGGTGCTCTTCAAGGTGTTGTAAGTTGAATTTGTATTAATTGAGGTAATTAATAAAATTGTGGTAATAATTTGTATTACTGGGGTGGTAGTAGATTAGGCCCTAGGTGGGTTGAACTACTATAAATCGATGCGTGTTATTTACATTCCGCACCTTTATTATTGTCTTGGCGTATTTGGTTCGAAATAGATGGCATAATCAAAAAAGATGGAGATAATTTATTTACCTCCCTCTAGATTATCGTAGCCGCTTGGACTTACAATTATACCTCCTGAATTTGTTCGATTATTCCCCCACCAAAAAGCATTCATCATTTTTTCGATCTCCGAACATAAATCAATAGGAAGCAAAAAAATACTCATCGCATAGGTTGGAACAGCTTGCGCCACCATTTTCAACAAAATTTCCTTACCCCCATTGGATAGTAATTTACCTTTCCATCCTTGAAGTCTCGACCAGATTTTGCCCTCTATAAAGCCGAAAACCTCTTTTTTATTCTTCCCTACTAATGATGGTAACCCAAGGTATTGTAACTCGACGTACTTCTCGGTACTGAACACTCGTGAAGTATTCCCCTTCGACAATAATCATGGAGCATTGCTGAGAGTCCATCAGCACATAGAATAAACAGATAGGGGAAAGTGGGTCGCCCTGACGCAAGCCCCTCGTTGGAATAATTTAGTCCGACTCAAACTTCCATGAATCACCCTATATCGGACCGTGGAAATGCACAACATAATAAGTTTCACCCATAAATGGTGAAAACCGAGCTTAATCAACATGCCCTTAAGGAAAGACCGTTCGATCCTATCATATGCTTTGCTCATGTCAATTTTAAATGCTGACATCCCTGTCTTGCCCTGTCATTTCCTCTTCAGATAGTGATTAAAGCACCTTAAACAAGAACAATTTGTTATTCGAACATGATTTGTTGTTTGATGAGCTACAATCACTTTTCCCCAAGGAGAAAGAAATTACTTGTCTCAAACCCAATAGCATTATTCAAACAGGCTTTTTGAGAAAAGAAGTTGTTGAATAGATTTTGAAAACCAATGCCGATTATAGGTTTTCAGCCTTAACTGCTATTTTTGCTGTCAATTATCCTGACAGGTTTTTTGTTTCCAGTTTTCAGAAAAATAAGCCATGGATGATGATGCAGCTTGCTGCTGTTGCTTGCTTCTCATTGGCTGCTAAAGTTGAAGAAAGTCATGTTCCTCTTCTCTTGGATCTTCAAGTAATACATGAAATTGCATTCTTAGATCATTTTTTGTTTTGCCATTTTGTGGATTATTTTTCCTTTTTTACAAATCAATTTTTTTTAAAATATTATTAATTTTTGTTATTAGGGATAATAAATAAAAAAACACCAGGTTTGGACTAATTATAAAAAAAAATCGGGTTTTTGAAACTTACAAAAACTTATTTGATTTTTTATTTTGTCTTAAATTTAAGGGATAACTGTAATATCTATCTATCTATCTATCTATTCTATGTTATCTTAAAAACATGAATGTTTCTGCTAAAAAGTGGATGGCCTAAAATGCCCTTGATGTGGTATTTCAATAAATTTTAAATTTTTAATTACTAATTAGGAAGAAACATGAAACTTAAACTAAAAACGGTTCCTTTGGTTTTTCACCAAATTAATAATGGACATAAATACACTTGAAATGGTTGATGAAACGGTTCCGTTCAATTGCCCATCATTAAACTGAAACGGTTCCTTTGGTGTTTCACCCAATTAATAATAGACATAAATACACTTGAAATGGTTGAAGAAACAATTCCTTTCAATTGGTGCACATCCTCATTCTTTTCACTTTTGCTGGTGTTTTGGTATTTCATAGAAACAGTTCATTTGGATTGGTATCATGTTTCCGCTAAAAGAAATTTTCATTACAGGTACAATTTCAACTTCTCTTTCAAATGAGTTTGTTTGTTGATGATTATATTCTCCAAAATGTATTTATTATGTATGTTAAATGTATTTACTCTGTGTGTTTGAGTTACACCATTTGCCTATTTGTCTCTTGTAATATCACTTAGCCTCCTGCTTAATTTTCTCCAAGCATGGAAACAATGGAATGAAGGCTGGTACCATTAAGGCTTTAATAGATGAAAGCATACCAAGTCCAAGCTTCCAGGCCAAGATCATTCTTTGCATACAAATTGGGTTATTATTCTGTGTGCAAGAATTTCGTATAAATAGACCCACTATGTCAAATATTGTCAATGCTTGGTAATGAAATTGCAGATTTGCAGCTCCTAGAACAACTTGCATTTATTAAAAGCAGAGCTCGCAAAGCCAGACGATAACAGGCTCCTCCAATAATGTTAGTATTATGGTACTTATAGTCGATATTTCATATTTTAGGTGATCATTGATGCCATTATTTTCTTTTTTTTTATTAACTATATGAATAAAAATTGTACATAAGTGCTACGGTCGGTGCTAATTGTGCTAAAAAGTGTTGGCAATGATATAATTCAAATCTTCTGATCGTGATGTAAAAGTAGGTTATTGATTGGGGATTCTTCCTCATGTAGGAGTGTGGATACATGTGTTGGATGTCTAAAAAATTATTTAGTTTTAGGTGTATTTAAGGGATTAACTTAAATTATAGCATTTTACCTGATTGACTTTCCGTTCTATCAGTGGGTTCTGTTGTTGCAAATTAATTGGACATAAAGATCTCCTAAATATAATTAGCGGGCAATGATAGTTCTTTTGGTGGTTTTCTACAAAGCTATGATTAATAAGTCAATTAAATGTTGTCATATGCATTTTTCTAAACAAATGGTTCATCATGTCCATAATTTGACTTTTTCTATAAACTTAACCTTTATAGTGTTTTGGAACAAAAAGCGCTGAAATCTTAACGAAAAAATAAAAGCTTAGCAAACTAAAGCCAATGAGATTTAGACAGTTGATAATGAAAGGAAGCTAAGTCCAAAAGAATGAGCAAATCATGTCTATTAGTTAATGTTCTCATCTATTGGCCGTGGTGTTAATTTTGTTTGCCTATGAATATATTTATGATTTCAAGTTAAGTGGTTTTTTTTTTTGTTAACTGATGTTGCCTTGTAATGCTGAAAATATATTATATGATTTGATTGTAATTTTCTTGAGATTCGAATTCTTCTTTAGATTGATTAATTAATGATAGTCACTTGTGTTCTATTTTTATTTTTAGTTCTCTTCATATGCCTTCATGATTTTTGGAAGAAGTTTTGGTCTACAAGAAAATTTGTTTAACTATTAGTTGAATTAATTTGTCTTACTGATAGCATGTAATAGGGTATTGGCCTATTTAAGCTATTTTTACTTTTAGTTCTTTTTATATGCTTTCATGATTTTTGGGAAGAAGTTTTGGTCTACAAGAAAATTTGTATAACTATTAGTTGAAATTGTTTTACCTGTATGATAGTGTGTGATAGGCTATTGGCCTATTTAAGAAACATTATTAAATTTAAGGAAAAAAATTCTCCAGTTATTTAGTGTCAGTTATTTATATATTAAAGATTCTAAATGTCATAATTCATCACAATAACTTGCAAATATAATAATATATTTTAACTCTACTGTAATGCATAAAAACAATTAACTATATCAATAGATTATGCAATCCCAGCAAGTCTTTTAAAAATAAATCTAAAGTCATTTACAATACATTAATTAAAAGCTTTAAAGTAGTGTTTGAAACATCTTCTCGACAAAACTTTCTTCAAAGATTCGTAGTATGATATGACAATTGATGAAGAAAATACATAAAACACCATTCATATATGTTTACGCAATTATTATTTTTTAAAGATTTAACACTAAATTACCAATTTAGTGCAGATTGGAGTT